>NIZV01000239.1:0-68383 GCA_003947045.1 Fusarium ambrosium
TTTATTTTGCTTGCCGAAAGAGGGGTTGTGCCGAAAGAGGGGTTGTGGATGGTACATGGCGGTGCGAGCTTCCTGAGAAGAGGTGGGAGACACCTGGAAAGAGTCAACTGGACCACTGTCCGAAGGGGGAGAGATCGCCTTTTCAAAGGCGGGATCAAGGCGGCTAGCCATGATGTTTGTCGTAATACGAGATGTGAACAAAATGTCCAAGTGGTAGATAGCCGAAAGGAAGCTGAAAGAGAAAGAGATATACGATCAAGATCAAAGAAACAAAGATCCCGGGTTCACTACCAAGCGGGTATGGTGAACCAGGAAGATGTTGTTGATGTTTGATGGTACAAAGGTAAGGTGAGGGTGAGGGTGGGAGAGGGAAGAAAATCTGGGAGGGGGGCCAGGTTGGGGAGGTAATGGGAGAGAATGTTGTGGAAGGGGAGGGAGGGTTGTTGGGAATTTTTGCCCTGACCGGAGAAAGAACTGCGGGAAGGGAAGGGGCGGCTCACGAGCGTGGTTGCTTTGTCACGGCCAAGTTCGGACGGTCGGTTGCCAGGTTATGAGACGGAAGGAGCCACGCCCATTGGACGCTAAGGACAAAACCGATCGAGTTCAGTGCCAGACAGACGCGCAGCATATAATTTACAGGGGTGATGCGTCTTGGCACGCAGTTATTTTGATATAGGGAGGTCCACTGCTGTCTATGTCCGCTGGGACGAGGTCTACTGGCCTTGCACGCCCCCTGAGGTCACTGTAATTCCCTGAGATTCCATTGAAGCTTCCCGCCTAATTAATTTTGATTCATTTGATTTGAATTGTGATTTTGTGCGCTCGCTTCGCTTGGTGACGCTTGGTGACGAGGAGGTGATGTTCCGTGGGTTGATATCAAGGTGCAGCTGGGCCGTCAGGGTCACGGCTACGGATGCCGATTCCACCACGCCAGCCGCGCCCCAACCTGAGGCAGTCCCTCCCGAACGTGCCCTCGCATCAAGTCACCTCATGCTCGTGATCCTAAAATCTTGGTGTTGATGATGATTGATATTTCGTAGAGTGTGTCACCTGGGCATGGGCATTTACATATATTGCACTCGATGATATTTGAAAACCATGTCACAATAGAAGCATCTCTTCATCCATGCATTAATTTTCCATTCATATTAGATGCATCTCAATATTTTACGTGTGTTCTGCTGTCCTGGTTCTTCCTAAATGTGCTGTCATGGCGTTGCCGACGGCCGGGAGGGCATTCAGGATGTGTCGGCCCCTCCAAACCACTACCGTCACTGTTAGTCCCCTGGAGTTTTAGTACCAAGCCACTTCCCGTTCGTCAAAGAATCAGGCTTTATTCTTTATTATTTGGAGTATACAGCCAACGCCCTTGATGTCCCAAATCAAGCCCCTTTGTCCACGTTTGCTTCGTTTGATTTCCAGCCCGTCCCCCTTTGACAGTATTCTTCCTCGACCTGCATGAGGCTCTGAGTAAAGTTCATGCACGCAAGCAAACATATGTCTAGCTATACTAACGTCCCCGTTCTGCCCCACTAGATCTGCCTGCCAGGGACGGATCACCATCCATGCATCCCCGGGTGGGGAGTGAAGGTTGACAAGTGCCGGGCGGCAGAGCATGAGGTCGGATCCGATTTTATCGTCGCCTCGTTCACATTCATGTCTACCAGGTACTGCGCCAGCGAATCTGGGAAATATAGAAATACTGATCAAATCTGACCGCTACAGTAGATTCGTGAAGGATATTCCAGCATTTTCAACGCATCAGGTCAGTCATTAATTCCCAGCGCCCTTCCGCCACTCTCTGCTGATCAGTCTCCTCGAGAACAGGGCCTCTGAAGCTTCACTACGATACCCGCAGCGTTTCAGCCATCGATCGAAGACACCCGACATTCTCCACGATCGTGCCAGACCTTCAGGGGCTGGCTCACTAGAGCGATCGACACCACTCCTCCATGTTCATCGTCTCCCTAGTACGCCTCATGAGACCCAGGCCATGGGGTTGCTCTTTGAAAGGAACAAGGTTGGTCTTGGAAACCTCATCTGCCTAGAGAAGCACTTAGCGGACACCAGCCTACCCGCTCACCCATCCGGATTATTCAAACTACTAACTGTGATACCAGACTGGCGCTTCCAACACCATCGCGCTCGTTCGATAGTCTCTCGAAACTTCTCTGCGACCTGTACCGAACCTTCTCCCCTCCATCGAACTATCGATTCTCATTTCCGAGCCAGACAGTTGACGGACAGCGATCCGTGTCTGAAGAGAACGACTGGACAAGATTCAAGAAACGGAAAGAAGACTTTGAGACAAGAGGAAGCCAGTTGGATCAAGAACTCTGGAGACTCCCGAACTCAAAGTCCCAGGGGAAGAGACTTGAGCCTCAGGGGAAGCGCCTCTCACAGAAAACGCTCTGAGAATCAAAGACTCTCAAGTGGTAAATCTTCAGAATTCACCACTCACGACGATCCTCCTCTCAGCAGGATGGGCTTTGAGAGAGGGCATTCTCAAGAGGCACCGTACCCAAGCCAACCCCTCCAGAAAGGTCCTACTCTCCAGGATCCTTCTTAGAGTACAGCGCCCTTCTAAATGATTTCTCGGCACCTTCAAGAACAGGGAAGGATCGGAGATGAAACGGAGTGGGTATTTTAGATCTCATTCTCGTTACTAACTTTAAAGGTACGCAACCAGCTAGGCCTCAGGGTGTTGCCAGCTTCTATTCATCCTACAGTTTTCCCCAGAGATCACTTACAGGAAGCTGTCGTGTTGGCGGTTGTGTCGGAGTCTCCCATACTGGGTATCACTTGTAAGTTGGCAGAGAGATTTCCTAGCGTCTATCACACTGACAGGCTTTGCAGAATATGGTGCTCTCCCTCACTAGAAGACGACCCTTTCACGAAAACGATCGTCCCACAAGAACTATCCACCCACGGCCGCTCCGTTTCTCCTTAGAAGTCTACAAGCCTGCAGTCAAACATTCAGGCACCCGGTTGGAAATCGACTCCATGGTGTCATTCACCTGTGTTACAAGTGGAAACAATTACATCGGAAGCGACCCAGGACGGTGTACGATCCACGATCAATCTTCCGGCTCGATCTTCTGGCTCAGTTATCCTGGGCTTCAACTATAGCAAAGAACACATTTCCAACACATCATAGCATCATATCCCAATGCTAACACAATGGTTCTTTTTCTTTTTCTTTTTTGCCCTCCTGCTGCCTGCAGTCGAAGACTAGATGTACGATCTACAATACACGGTCTTTGCTGTGCCAGACATCGATCCCACTCCCTGGTAGCCCACAACCTGCTTGTCTTCTGTCCCTCTCCAAGTAATCGGCTCTCGCACTTCTGATTTTTTGTAGTTTTGTATCCATTTGGACTCCCAAATCCTACCGAATACTTTAGCTTAGAATAAACCATCTGCAAAGCGGCCTTACTTAGACGTGACTTAGAAGGCTAGGAGTAGACTGTTCAGGCTGTTCCTCTTCAACGAGAACAATAACCCTTTTCTACACAGCCACGTGCCCCCAGAAAAAATCAGATCCGACTCTGCTCCAAGATTATTCCCCTATGATACTCTAGATCCTGCGCATGGGCGCGCTCTGGTGCACCTCTGAGTGATGCCTCTGCCACCCAGCATTGGTGATTTGCGCACAAGGTAATGCCGCCTTCTTCCCAAAAGTAGGATGCATTTTCTCAGCATTATTTGTACGGATTATCATAATTGTACTCCATCTTCGATAGCTAGGCATAGACGAGCTACAGAAGTCTTGATCCATACTTTGGTTGTACGATGCCGTCGTGGATGATTGTTAGTGGATTTGCCTACCCTATATCCTTACGAGTGCTCGCAGTTCCAGGCTTAGAGGCGTGGTTTCTATATATTTTTGATCCCCAAAAAGTTCAAAATTGGTTTCTAATGTGTTCAAAGCTTTACCAATTCATTTAGTTGCCCTTCTTGACTTAGCATTGTACTGGGTTGGTCGATTGAAGTGGTTTTGGTGAATTACAAGGTGTAGCCAACACACTCCGAAATACAGTCGCACAAGAAGTTTTTGGCTTCATTATGGAAGTCACGGAATGCGTCACGAAGGCCTCAAAGCCCAAAACCCGGGCAAATAATTTATATATTGCATTTCCTGGCCACAAACTGAGCCCATCGTCCCTTTCACCCAGCGGGCAGGTAGACATGTCGTTGTCTGTGGAGTGTGGCTGTTCTCTTCAGCCCGTGTGGCTCATGCGCTAGAGAGCTTGCCCGTCACGCCCGCGTCTCATGCAGGCGCCCAGCTTGAGTGGGGCACTGAAAGCCTCGCCTTATCGAGAGGTACGTACCCCTTGATAACGTCGAGGGGAGCTCCAGGCAGGTTGCGACACGCGACGTCCAACGACACCCAACCCCATCGCCAATAGCTTCACGCATCACCAGGTAGTAGGCATGCCGCGACGTCCACCTGCCGTGGATGACTATGCATCTGCGGTGCCTCATGTACGGCCTTCCTGCGGCTAGCGCTCGTTTCTGAGCTGTGCGCTAACCTCATGTCTCCAGGTCATCCTCGCGTCTTCCGATGCCGAGTTTCTCGACCAGCTCATCCCCGTCCTTAAGGATGCTGCGCACTCGAACCGAACTCCTCTCCTGAACCAGTGTCTGGCCCGCTATCATCAGGACCGTGAAGCCGAGATCGAACGTATTGGTTTGACCCGCCATGAGGAGTTTCTTGACTCCATCAACCACCTCCAGAGTGTCCGCGAGGAAACAGTAACTCTGACCCATGACATCCTGAACCTCAACGAGTCGATCGCCGATAGTACAAAGAAGCTTGCAACCCAGAAGGAAGCCCTCGTGAATACATCCTCCGTTCGCCAGAACATCGCCGATGCCACCAATGCCTTGAACGACTCCTTGACCATCCTCCGTGCCGTCAACAATGCGCACGACCTCATCCGTCGCAAAAAGTACTATCCTGCTCTAAAATCGCTCGAAGATCTACAAAATGAACATCTCGTACCCATCATCCAAAACCGCTACTCCACTCAGCATCGGCTGGCCGATGTCATCCAAAAGTCCATCCCCGCCTCGCAGAAGGCCATCTCCGAGGCTGTAATGACGGATCTCAACACATGGCTATTTCGTATCCGAGAGACGTCCCAGTTCCTCGGCGAGGTGGCGTTCTATCACACAGAGATGAGGAGGACCCGGCAAAAGAAGAGGATAGAAGAGGACCCGTTTCTGGCCAACTTCAAGTTGAACTCAGCCATTGAACTTGTCAGCGACGAGAACGAGGACTTTGATGTGTTGGACAATGAAGAGTTGCAGGTTGACTTTACGCCTTTGTTCGAGGCCCTTCATATTCATGAGGCCCTTGGCCAGCTCGAAAAGTTCCGGTCAGAATATGGTGCAACTCGACGGCAGCAAAAGGACCTGTTGCTTCCCAGTTCAATCGAGCTCCTGGCAGAGGATGAGTCGTCCTTGAGCAGCTTGCTAGAAGGGATATCAGGGTTCGCCATCATTGAGAAGGCGACAATGCGACGGGTGCCGCATCTGCGATCTGCTGCTGACGTGAGTAACCGGCATATTTGGCCGAGAGTTCACTAACATGGACTGCTACAGGTCGAAGAGTTATGGGAGTCTATGTGCACTGCGGTCATCAACTTGACCTCAAAGTCCCTGAATGATGTTACTGATGCGGAGGCACTGATCAAGATCAAGACCATCATTGCCCTCTTTATCCAAACAATGGAGGTAAGATGCCACTGCCCCTGGCGAGGGACCTATCCGCTGGTGAGCTCACATGGGGCTAACATTACTAGGGCTGGGGATACACAGTAACCATGCTAGACAACTTCCTCCTCAAGTTGTTCGACAAGTACGCCGAACTCTTGAAACGACGGTTCAGTGTGGACTTCCAGGAGGTTAGTCGGCCCCCTTATTCCTATGGTAATATCTGCTCACTGGTTCTATAGATCGTGTCTACCGATGACTACATGCCCATGGCCATCAACACACCCGAAGAGTACGAGAAAGTGGTCAATGTCAGTTGGTTCACTCAGGAAAAGCCACCAGACCAACTCACGTAGGTGCCCCTCTTCACTCACTCAGGACTTGCTGACCAGCTAGATTCCCCTGCGTACTCCCCTTCTCCCAGATGTACCCCCTGTGTTGCATAGATATCCGAAATTTCCTGAACCAGTTCTACTTCTTTTCTGACGATCACTTCCAACACCCTAATGTCATCGATGAGACACTCAAAAAGGTGAGTTGGCTGATGCACTGAAGTCACTTCATACTAACATCTGCCAGTCCCTGGACGAACTTCTTACAGAAAAGGTCTGTAAGTCGTTGGTTGAGCGTCTGAGCTCCCAATACTTGGGCCAGATCGTGCAGATCCTCATCAACCTGGAACACTTTGAGATTGCCTGTCAAGAGCTCGAACAGCTGCTCATTCGGGCACGCTCGTCGACCTCGGCAGGCGGTCCGGTGAAGTTGAATGCCACAGAGTCCTTTAGGAACAACAAGAAAACTGCCGAGAAGCGAATCTTTGAGCTTGTCAACTCCAAGATTGATGATCTTGTTGATACTGCGGAATACGAATGGTATATTCCCAGGACAAACATGTGTAACAACTCTTCTAATGCGCCTTACAGGACGGCAACGACGGTCGAACCGGAGCCGAGCAACTACATGCAGACGCTGACCCGGTACCTGTCTAACATCATGAACTCGACCCTGCTCGGTCTCCCTAGAGAGATCAAGGAGCTCATTTACTTTGACGCGCTGAGTCACACAGCGAATAAGATTCTGGTATGCTTCTCTTGTCCTAATTCTCGAGTTTCCCCTCAATGCTCACCCTCTTCAAGGCCCTACCGCTCTCGCCTGATGTGAAGCACATCAACCCCAACGGTGTAGCAGCCCTCGCACAAGATGTAGAGTATCTGGTGCAGTTCGTCGACAGCCTTGAGAACGGACAGATGCTGCGAGAGAACCTGGATGAACTCCAACAGACCATCAACCTCCTCCAGACGGACAACCAGGACGAGTTCTTTGACATTTCTACACGCAACAAGAAGTATGGACGTGTGGATGCCCTCAACGGACCAATGCTGCTAGAAAAGTACGATCTCCTAGAAGACTTTACTACCACAAGTTACCAAGTTACTGACAAACTACAGATTGACACCCATCGCGGCCAGTCCCGTTAGAAGCGCGCCGCTGGCCAACTTTTCTTCAAGATTCGGCATGAACAGGTAAACAAGCATGTAGTGCCACCAATGTATAAATGCAAACAGTTCAGCCTCTGCCGTCCCCCTAGTGGGACGGCTGCTGAATGTCTTTCTTGTTCAATTGCAATGAGCGAGTGTTTCTTACTGTAATGTGCAGTCCACCAGGTCTACCTGGGAAGCTAATTGTGTTTTGCATACAAAGCATAAATTCCGTTACGCCAGACATCCTTTCCATCGTGAACCCTGAGCCGGGCCGAGCGATTGCTCAAATTTGTACACCCAAGTATCATTGCCTCATTTCCTTGCCTCTAAGGATCAAGCGCTTGAGATAGGGACGCATAACATGTTCGAGTTTACTCAAACTCTTCCGAGGACATGGGAGCCTGTGCTTGTTAGTGACTAGTGGTTGACTAAAGACTGGAGATCATACCTGCTGGGGAGGCATGGCGGAGTAAGGATACATCCCCTCCATCTCTCCATACATGCCTGGGGGCTGGGTCTGTCCATAGGCGGCCTGAGGAGCCGGGACAGCCTGACCCGGGTACATGTTAGGCTGGTTGCGGTAGTCCTGCTCAGTAAGACCGTGTCCGCCCATGTAGTCGGGAGCACCCATGGGATGAGGCTGGTTAGGAGCCTGGGGCATGTTGGCGTGCTGGCCGGGCATCTGTCCCTGTCCAGGAGCGGCGGGAACAGCCTGGGGCGCGGCAGCAGTCTGGGTGGTCCGCTTCGCGTGGGAGGAAGCCTCCTCGCGAGGAACAATGTCGATGAGGAAGTCGAACATGTCGGACTTTGCTAGGGCGGACGCGATATCGGAACGCTGCAGAGTGCGGCGCTTATTCTCCTCGGCGTGGATCCAGGCGCGCATGGTGAGCTCGGTGATGAAGATGTCGCAACCCTTGGCGAAGAGGATGGGAGCCTCGGCGGAGATCATCTTGACCTCGGGGTCAGCCTTCATGACCTTCTTGATGCGCGCCAGCGGGAGCTGGTGGATCTTGTAGTCGTGGGTATCATTCTCGAGGTGCGAGATGGTGTGCTGCCAGTAGGTGGTCAGGATGTCCTTATACTGGCCGGTAAGACCCTGATGAGCCTGCAATCGTTACGTGGTCAGCTTTGCGCGTGCGTGGAGATGGCATGCGACATACATTGGCCCAAGGTCCGGTGTACAGCTCCGAGGGCGCGAAACCCTGGGATGCAAGCTATAGAAGGACGAGCTGTCAGCGCATGGGGAATTGGAGCTATCGCGAAGGTCGCGGCGAGGGCACGCGCACGATCGCGAATCGAAGGGGAAGAATCTTAAGCTGGACGTACAGCAGCACATGCGCCTGCGCGTCACGGACAAGGTCAGCCTTCCAAAGACGCGGTCAAGATGGGAGGAGGGGCTCCATGTTTATTTGGCGGGCGCGCGCGCGCGTTTGACTTGAACTTACTATAGTGACCGCCCTGACTGGGGTCGTAGACAGGGCGTTGTCTGTTCTGTTGAGCACCTTGGGGGTTCTGGGGATCCATTTTTATGAAGCTGTTTTGAACTCTGGTAAGTAAACGAGAAAAAAAAAACACTTGGACAAGGCCTGGGGGCGGATTTGGTGTTGGTACCTAAACAAACAGCTGAGATGGTGGTGGTTGGGGTTGGCGGAGAGCGATGAGCCATGACGATTGGGCGTCAGAAGGTTGGAGTGATGGGGCGTCAAGAGGTAAGCGGGACTTGGAAGAGGGGACAAAATACGGGGGACACCTACACGGTTAATTGGTGTGCTTGTGCCCCATACATTTCTGTCAACCTCACCAACTCCGAATGTGGCTGGTGCATCACCGCCCGTGCCACACTTCCCTTCTCCACCAACCTCCGTCCCCATAATTATTTTTTCTGCCGTCAACTATTTCTTTGCGCCAGCCTTCTCTCCTCGACCTGCTTCCTTTTCCTTTTCCCTCTCCTGGTCGACAGCAGATCATGACAGACATCTCGGATGCTGAGGTCGATGAACTGCTGCGCAAGGCTGAGCAGCGCCTGAGAGATGGCCCTGCTGCGTCTGCCGACCTCGTCCCGGCTGCTGCTCGGGGGGTGAAGCCCGACAACACAGCGACGGTCGTGCAGCAGCCTGCCAGCGATAGCAGCAGTAGCAGCAAGAAGAACGACCTGTCTGTTCGAGCACCCCCTCAGCCGCAAACGGGACTAAAGTCCAAGGAAAAGGTAAGAATCTTCCTGTTTACTGCTCCCCTTCTACTCTTGCGCTTCATGATGAAAGTAAATCCCAAATTTTCTCTTGACATGGGACAGTATCCGTTTTGGATCAAAGGACCGTGACAACATGATATCTTATTTCATAGTTACTCTGACATAACCATGCGCAAACAATTGGCAATTCACAAGAGGACACCATCTTCAGAACCTCCCAAGCTAACAATGTTTTGCAAATAGACCACCGCCGGAGCCAACTGGTTCGACCTCCCCAAGACGGTCCTCACCCCCGAGTTCAAGCGTGACTGGCAGCTCCTCCGCATGCGAGGCATCCTGGACCCCAAGCACCAGAAGAAGGCCCTCCGCGCGAGCGCCCCCGAGTATTCCCAGGTCGGCGAGATCATCGCCGGCCCCACAGAGTTCTACAGCGCCAGGTTGACGCGCAAGGAGAGGAAGGCTACCATGCTCGAGGAGGTTATGAGCACGTATGACAAGGACAAGTTTACCAACAAGTACGCTGGCATTCAGAAGCAAAAGACCAGCGGAAAGAAGGCTTTTTACAAGAAGCTAGTGGCTCAGCGCCGTAAACGTAATTAATTAAAACTTCAAGACAAAAAATTTCAAGGCCACTTGTGTGTCCTGCAGACGTGAAACGTTTTCAGTGACAATCAAACATCAAACTTGCACGTAATGTTCCCAATGCCATGCCATAAACATCGTGTCACCCTGTCAATCTCTGTAGAATCGACACGTCTTTAACGTCTTGCCCAGACTTTGCAGCAAAATCTTGAACTTTTTCTTCCTTAAACGCGCGCTTATGCGCGTTTGTGTCGGCTGAGGTGAAGTGGTGGTCCGTGCGCAAAAGTTCACCCGACGTTTTCAAGGTCCGATACATCTCGAACGAAATCTCGAGCCTCACATCATCGACGCCTACGGACCGGCAAGATGATGCGCCAAAGCCTTAGACCCTTACGGGTCCTCTCGGTAAGTCTCCAGAGATGCCACAAGAAGCCAATTGGCGCCTATACTAATACCTAGGATAGGCCGAAGTGCCATGGATCGCCCGTCGTGCGAAGAGCTCACTGTACGTCCACCGATTCGAATCCGTCATACCTCGAACCGAAACCTCGAATTCTCCGAGTCCACGCTGACATATACATATAGAGCGCAACCTGGAGATCTTGTCCCCAACAAGGTTGAGAACCAGACTCCCGGCCAACCACGATACCCCCGATCCCTCGAGGCCCTCCACCTCAAGCCTCTAAAGCGAGAGGCCGAGCACGGAATCCCCTCATGCGACCTCCAGCTCCGCTCCTACAGCATCCAACCCCTCGAGTTCTTCTCCGACTTTGCCCTCCGAGCGGCCTACTACCTCGGCCTCCCCGCCTACGGCCCCGTCCCCCTCCCCCGCATCACGGAGCGCTGGACGGTCCCACGAAGCAACTTCATCTTCAAGAAGTCGCAGGAGAACTTTGAGCGAAAGACACTCCGAAGACTAATCCAGATCCGCGACGGGAACCCTGAGACGGTGCAGATCTGGCTAGCTTACCTTCGTAAGCACCAGTACTACGGCGTGGGTATGAAGGCCAACGTGTGGGAGTTTAGTGAGCTTGGTGTCGGCAAGAAGATGGATGCCCTGCCTGAGGCGGAACAGGGACAGATTGAGGCCAAGTGGGCGCATCTTGGACAGACAAAGACGATCGGTACGGTGGAGAAGGTTGAGGAGTTGCTTAGCCAGAGGCGGTTCCGGGAGGCGGCTGGCTTGAGAGTGCCGCCTACGACGGAATCATAAAAAAAGAGGGATGGTTATGATGCTCTCACTGCTCCGGGAAGAGTGGCCATCTTTGCCGGAGGGGAGGGGAGTGATGTTTGGATGTGATGTACATTAGGCCATAGAAGGGCTTGAACCATGTAAAATCAACAATTGGCAAAGACGAGCTGTAGTCCAGGACTTGAATGTGTAGATCTAATGCCTAGAGGCTCTTCATGGGTGGTTGCTCTGATCATCAGGCTATGAGCGAGGCTTGACAACGAAAGGGTGTCAACCGCAACCATACCAGTGAGAGATGACTTCAACTAAACTATATGTGAATTGCCCAGTTTCAACTACTCTGCCCATCAGTTCTAGATAGTAACCTCCCTCAAACGGTTTTGTGACCCAATAGTCATGGTGGCCATACACCCCGCTAAGTGCATACAAACTCGAACATCAGAACCTCACCCCAGTCCCCAATACCTCACAACTCCCCCAATCCCCTCCCATACCCCCTCAACCCCCCTAAAAACAATGCCAAAGTTAAATCACAGGGTAATATTCTCAGGCATCCAGCCAACAGGCGTACCGCACCTCGGAAACTACGTCGGCGCCCTTCGGCAATGGGTGCGCCTCCAGCGCAGCGAAGATGCAAGCACAAAGCTCATCTACTCTGTCGTGGACCTGCACGCTATCACTATGCCTCAGCCGCCTGAGCAGCTGAGGAGGAGGAAGAGGGAGGCTTTGGCCGCGTTGTTGGCTATTGGGATTGATCCTGAGAGGGCGACGCTTTTTTATCAGTCTTCGGTGAGTTGATGCTTTGTGTTTGAGGGCCATTGAGAGTTTATACTCTTACTGAAACTCGGCTCTTTTGGAGAAAACTGGTGTTTGATCTCTTATTGACTGGGTTTCTAGGTTCCGGCGCACTCAGAGCTCATGTGGATTCTTAGCTGCACAGCCTCTGTAGGATACCTCTCTCGAATGACACAGTGGAAGGTATAAAACACGATCCTATATATCCAACAAACACTAACAAGTCCCAAGAGCAAATTGAACCTCGACCAAAAGTCATCCATCGAGGATCGACAAGCTGGGTCTCGCCTGAAGCTTGGCCTGTTCTCTTATCCAGTCCTTCAGGCTGCCGACATTCTCGTCCACAGGTACTTTTATCACTCCTAGATGATCGTCAACCTAGTCACTTACATATTCTCTTCAGAGCAACTCATGTCCCCGTTGGCCATGATCAACAGCAACACCTCGAATTCGCCCGTGAATGTGCCACAAACTTCAACCACGCCTACGGGAACCATCTCGTCGCTCCCCAAACCCTCATCCGTAAGTCCTTGACCCTACTACTTACCTCAATGCTTACCATCTATAGCCCCCGTCCACCGTGTCATGTCCCTGACAGACCCAACCTCCAAAATGTCCAAGTCCCACAAGGCTGAAAAGTCACGGATCCTCATCACCGACGCACCCAAGGACATCAAGGCCAAGATTTCTTCTGCAAAGACGGACTCGATCCCCGGAATCTCATATGATCCTGCTACTAGGCCGGGAATCTCTAACCTGTTGGATATTCTGTCCATCTTTGACGCCGAAGGAAGACAGGCGTCGCAGCTGGCTGAGGCGTATAGTGATCTCAGCCCCAAACAGCTCAAGGAGATGGTATCAGATGCCGTCATAACCGGATTGGACGGTATCCGTGATCGTTATCTCGAGCTGGTTGGCAAGGGAGACGAATATCTCGATTCTATCGAGGCAGTAGGCGCTCGCAAAGCACGAGATAGCGCCAAAGAGACGATGCAACTGGTCCGAAGAGCCATTGGATTCTGAGCGTCAACCATGACTTTTATTCTGTACACCACCCCACGACTCCTACATTGTACTCCTCCACGCCATTGTAAGATGGTGCTGTAAGACTAGAGCTCCTGTACGAGCAATGTCAAGATAGATGAATTACATACTCCCCGACTTGGTACATTTTTCTTCCATCAACTCCACGCCTTCATGAAGCATAAGCAAAGCTTGATCCTTTTGCTGATAGCCAAAACTCCCTCACGACTTGATTCGTCGCCCTAGCTCCTCGAAGACTACAAATGCCATGATTAGCTACAACTCGATACTGAGACGGGATAACTCACCTGATGATCTTCTTCAAAAACATCGACTTCTCCTGGTGTGTAATCCGGGTGCTGGGAAACGATTCATGCGTCAGGCCAGCCTCTAGCCAGCTCTTAGCCATGGGGCAGCGAACAACGAGCTTCTTCAGGGGCTCGCTCAGCTTATCAAGTTCGCTCCTGGAAGCGTTGCCACCAATGTTTCTTGCGAGGCTCTGAGAGAGGAGGGGTCCAAGCATCTGCATGGCCTGCTGGGCGATATCGTTCAACTCTTGCGAATCACACTTGAGGTCGACGAAAACAGCCTGTTGGCATTAGCTATGGAGTCACATCGTGATTGTTGGGGGGTTACTTACCCAAAATACTGCTGCACTAGCCTTTGGCAGTGGTTCCTTTCCATCCAGCACTTGAAGAGTAAAGAGGAAGAAGAATTCGGCCGCGTTCTGAGGCTCTAGTCGAAGAAGGATAACAGGACTCTTGGATAGTAGTCGAGTTACGAACTCGATACCATTTTGAGAAAGCTCCGGGTCAGCTTCTGGGTCTATCAAGAGTTCTAGATTAGCTAAAGTCATCGTGATATAAGAGCCGACTTACTGGGGAGTTGCTTGAGAAGTCCCACAACCCAGAGAAGAACAGAGTTGAGCATCGCGTGCTGACTCTGAAGTCCATCGTGCTCCAAGGAACTAACAAACGAGCACGCGGTGCTGACAAGCAAACCGACCCTTGGCGTCTCGAGTCCCTGGTTTGTCAAGTACTGGGCAACGCTGTGAGGCGGCAGCACAAACGGACCAGGCTCGACCTCAGAAAAGCCGCTGCGTAATACGGTGCAGATAATCTCGACAACCTCCCCGCTAGTGTTGAATGCACCCTGAACCTGACCGATCATGGTCATGATGCTCTCCTGGAGGTGCGATAGTTGTGGGTCAGCCTTACTTGCCCTGGCCTGCTCACCATCCAAGTCAACCGACACATCAGGAGCCTGAAGGCCTCTGCCAATGCTAGCAAGACACCTAAGAGCCTTCAAGGCCGTGTGGAGTGCAGGGCTCTCGTCAGAGGCAGCATACGAGCAAGTAGGCGCCACGAAACAGGGTGTGACTCCAGAATCAGGAGAGTGTAGCAGCTCCAGTGAACGTTGCACGTCAGCCTGGACGAAGCCCAGGAGTCGAGCACAAGATGTATATCTCAAGTTCGAGTCGGGGATCGCTTGAATGACCGACGCAATGCCACCAGAAATCTTCTCACTAGCTCCGCAGTCAAGCCGGCCCCTAGAGACTAGGTTCTGATGCTCGTTCAAGAAACCATCGGCCTCGGTGTGAAGGTGACCTCGACAGGAGGAGCAAAGCCTGTAAATAGACTTTGCCGCAGCACTCGCCATGGGGTGTTCTCCGACAACGACAAAAAGCAGGTTGAGAGCAGGGGGCAGATGCGAAATGTTTCGCTCGAAATATTCCGTATAGTGCTCGATCAAGGCAACACAAGTCTGCCGTGCCTTAGGGGGGATGTCTGCTTGACCAGGGCGCAATGCTGAGAACAGGGGAGATGTGAAAACGGAGGCGAGAGCGCCATCGCAGCGAGTGTCCTCGCCAACACAGTCAGCGAGTCCACCGAGGCAAAAGGCCGCTGCCTCAAGCTGAAGCCAGGATGAGCTGGATAGGGCCTTGAGCACCAAGTCCGCGAATGTCACCACGAGCTGTGGTCCTGCCAGGGAATAGACAGATTGGAGGAGGTCAATAACATCCTTCCGGGCATCGTTGAAGCCAATCCTCTCGTTAGAGTCCCAAGAGACAAACTCGTCATGGGGCGGGTAGACAACCTTCTGCCATGCATTGGACACAGCCTGAAGGACATGGGATAGCGCCTGCGGCACCCATGTATTAGCTGCCCCTTCGTCCGAGTACATGGCGTCAGTCATTGTTTCCGCATATGTAGACCAGAACTCCAGTGCAGGAACAAAGATCTTGTCCTCGGCAACCGGGTATCCCTGGGCCGCAAGGAGGCCACAGAGGTTTGACAGCAGGTTCTGACTTCGACGGTCGTTCAGCTGCATAAGCTTATCTACCTTGGCATCACCGAAAGCAAGAAGAAGCTGACCAAACTGGACCGAGTCAAAGTCAAAGTCCCCTTGCATGAGGGCTTGATAGCGGTTTTGGAACCAAGAACTGTCAAAGAGTTCAGCCAAGTTCTCAATATGGGCATCGGTCAAGAACATGGAACAATTTGACAGCAAATCAACCATCAACTCAACAGATGCATCGTAGAGCTCGTCTACCGTCAACGAGCTAATGACAGCTGTGACGAGTGGCCCGATGGGCTCTGAGAGTCTTGTGTCCCGCGATGAGGCCCTCTGTGCGAACCAGACCCAGGACTAGACGCCGTTAGCGAGCGACAGAGGAACAAACTAATGGTAGCTTACCTGAAGGCACTTGATAGAGTCTTGATGAGCAGCTTGAGAGGTAGACTGAGGTGACATCCCGCGACTCATCAATGCTACAGCAGCCGGTACGTTCTCCAGGATGGCATCATACAGGCCCATGCTAATAAATGTTAGAAACAGACGACATATCAGGTGTTAGGGAACGAACTTGCTAGCAGAGTTCAGGTCAAACTTTGCAATATCCTCTAACACGTTGCTCAGCACCCATAGTGCGGCTTGTGTCTGGGCAGAGTCAAGGCTCTCGATAAGGGTGGATGATTCGGGGGCATCATCAAGAGCATCTGGTCGCAAGGGCTGATTTGATGCGAGACAGAGGCAGAGATGATGGGTAAAGCGACGCCAAACTCGATGGAAGTGGAGGAAGAAGGTTGCAAGGGCCGAAGAGAGTTTTCTTATAACCAGAGGCCCTGTTCCATTCCGTAGAGAGTCCAAATACCAGCCTATTAGAACTAATAGGAGTTCAACTGCATCGTCAGATGTGAGTGAGGAGCTAAAGGAAAGTCAGCGGATAAGAGAAGGTTCCGTAGTTTGTCCTAGTCGTACCTCTCGTTGTTGAGCTTGATGATGATCGTAAGAGCGCCAAAGAACTTGACCTTCTCGTCAGATCTTCCTAGCAAGTCCCGAGCTATTCCCCAAGCTTGAGGTGACCCTTGTAGCCGAGATAATGTTGCTTGTGTTCGTGTAATGGTCTCTGGAGAGTTTGGCTGATATAGGGAGAGGATGAGCTACAACCATGTCAGCATTGCCCCCGAAACTCGGGCCTCAAGAACAAGAAAAATTGTTAGCATATTGGAGGTAAGACTTACGGCTTCCACCTCTGGTATAGAGGTGGGGAGTGATTGTTCCTCCATGGTCTGGGGACACAGGAGAGCGAGGGGGCTTTTTGAAGAGGAGTCCTTCTAAGGACCTTACCGGAAGCTTGGCAAGGATAGTAGGTGGTAATTAAAAGTCCCTGATAAATATATTTTGTCAGTAAAAACTCTTATTGCAGATCCTTTCTGCGAGAACTCTCGGGGCTCATCTTACTAAGTGGCAGTTGACGAGGACTCGGCACGGTGTCCCAAAGCTTGAGTTTTCGTGCTCTAATTCATGCCTAGCAATTCACGTCAGCTGATTCCTTGAAGTACTGCGTGGTGTGAGAGTGACAATGACCTTGCCGGTGAGCGCTTTGTAACACCACGCAAAACCTCGTCGTCCCGACTTTTTTCTCCATGCACGTTAAAGTGGGTAGACAGGAAACTGGAGAGGAGAGAAACGCTTACCAATTTCCGTCAACCCTATATTTGTTTGTACAAGAAACTCTTGTCAAACGCTTATAAGTGAGGATAAGATCCACGACCTCTGTTTGGGGGTAGAGAATGGGGGCTGTTGTTGGGGTCGCTGCACGGGGACTTTTGAGGAAAATCCGACGCAAACAGGAAGCTAGTGTGGTCCAGAAGGGATATACTAAGACGTCCTAGAGAGTTGGATTCGAAAAGTCTGAGGACCAGTTATTGCGGGACAAAGGCAGAGAGTGGCAGTTGGCAAAACCGACGAATCTCAAGCAGTGGTGAGATATTCAGAATGGAACCCAAGGTGTTGAAAGACACGGGTACCTGGCTCCCAAATGTGGGTACCTATCGGCCCCGTCACGGTACGAAAAAGTATTGGTGAATCATGCGGATCCGAGGAAGTACCCGGCGTCGAGGTCACTGTACCGACGTTAGAGATTCAATGTCGCCAGAAGCACTCCACTCGAGAGCAGCAATGAGAGCAGGCAGAGCTTCCAATGGTTGATGGCCTCAATGCCCACCTCGTTCCAGTTGAGTTTGTGATGGCCGTGGATGTGGATGGGGGTCACTCCCGGCTTCCCTCGGGTTGCGGCCATTCCAAAGATCCGCTCCTGCCCCTCAACCCCTCCATTCACTCCACATCTTGACGCCCACGCCAGGCCAGTTGTGCATCATCGTCAAGTGTCTCGTGAGGCTTGACGACCCTGCTTCTTTCATCATTTTGTGGATGGAATCTAATGGTTGACTGGCCTTGAACTACCTACTCACCTCTCACCTCGCATCTCTATTATTAAGCATATTGAAATCTACTCCTATTTTGCATCTAAACACATTTGCTCATCAAGGTATGACCCTGTCCGAATCCATCCAATGTTGAAGCATGCAACTACCCCAAGCAATGACTCCATTCCCATCTGCCCCTCCTCCACCCTCCCTGGACTTCCCTCACCATCTGCATCTTGTGCCACGCAACACAGCATTTGTGTGACCTGACTCTTGCCTCCTTCCCAATTTGCATTTTTGCCCATTAGCTACCTAGGTGCTTCCTGCCTTTTTATTTTGACCTCAACACCTTCGCCCTGCTTTCCTTCCCGCCCACATTCCGGGTCAGTTGATCGTGACTTGCCACTCTCAACTTGCCTCACCTTCACTTGATCTTGCCTCACTTTCAATCTCACACCGATTACTGTCTTTCAACTCATTTTCAGTTCGAGAGCTATATCTAAGACACCAACCAGTTTTCAGTTTTCTTCATATTTCGAGAACATCGTTCCTCAACCCGTAATCGTTTCGGTTCGAGTGATTCTCTCCTCCCTGGCGTTTGCGTTGCGTGCGTCTGATAGTCAATGCTACTCCAGTCCACCACTTCGCTCCTCCGTTCAGCAGCACCACGGCGATTGGCTTTATTATCACTTCCCTCTAGCCGCCGCTTTCTTTCCTCCAAAGCAATGGCAAAGATCGACACTACCTCCAGGCTCACTACCCTGCGGGGTTTCATGAAGGAGCGCAACGTTCAAGTTTATAGTGAGTTTTCCCTGTCGAAATACGGTTCTGTTTATCTGGCAAGACGGCATGACTGACACCCTCCCAGTTGTTCCCTCCGAAGATAGCCACTCTTCTGAATACATTGCAGACTGCGATGCCCGGCGCGAGTTCATCTCAGGTTTTACAGGCTCTGCTGGTTGTGCCGTTGTTACACTCGAGACCGCCGCACTCGCCACTGATGGACGCTACTTCAACCAGGCCGAGGCACAGCTTGACAGCAACTGGAAGCTTCTCAAGCAGGGCCTTCAAGACGTTCCTACCTGGCAAGAATGGTCCGCTGAGCAGTCCTCAGGGGGTAAGAATGTAGGAGTCGACCCATCTCTCATCTCTGGGGCCACCGCCAAGAACCTCGCCGAAAAGATCCGCAAGAGCGGCGGTGCTGAGCTGGTCCCTATCGAAGGAAACCTCGTCGATCTTGTCTGGGGCAAGGAACGACCAGCCCGGCCATCTGAGAAGGTTATTGTTCAACCTGATGAGCTAGCTGGAGAGTCTGTCACCAACAAACTTACGAAACTCCGCCAAGAGCTGGAGAAGAAGCGTTCGCCTGGTTTCCTCGTTTCCATGCTGGATGAAATTGCCTGGTTGTTCAACCTGCGTGGAAACGACATCCCCTTCAACCCCGTCTTCTTTTCCTACGCCATCGTCACTCCTGATGTTGCCACTCTCTACGTTGACGACTCAAAGCTGGATGACAAGTGTCGTTCTCACCTCTCCGCTAACAAGGTTGAGATCAAGCCTTACGATGCCATTCTGGATGATGCTCGCAAGCTTCATGCTTCAGTTAGTGAAAAGGGGAAGTCCGAGAACGCTGCCCCCGCTGGAAACTTTCTCATCTCCAACAAGGGTTCATGGGCTTTGAAGCGGGCTCTTGGCGGTGACTCGTCGGTTGACGAGATTAGAAGCCCCGTCGGTGATGCAAAGGCTATCAAGAGCGAGGCTGAGCTGGTGGGCATGAGGGCCTGCCATGTGAGGGACGGCGCTGCGCTGATTCAGTACTTTGCCTGGCTTGAAGATCAACTCGTGAACAAAAAGGCCACTCTTGATGAAGTAGAAGCCGCCGACAAGCTTGAGGAGCTCCGCTCCCAGAAGAAGGACTTTGTCGGTCTTTCATTCCCAACCATTTCCTCCACTGGTGCCAAGTGAGTTCATGCCAAGCAACAAGTTGCCGATGGGCCACTGACTGTAGTTTTTACATGACTTGACCCTGTTATTACTTGGAGGCATTGTACTAACCCTTTTCCTCTGCAGTGCTGCAATTATTCACTACGGTCCTGAGCGTGGGAGCTGTGCCACCATCGACCCTGAGGCCATCTACCTCTGTGACTCGGGAGCCCAATATCACGACGGCACGACCGACACAACTCGGACGCTCCATTTTGGAACACCCACTGAGGCTGAGAGAGAGGCATACACTCTAGTCCTGAAGGGTCACATTGCTCTAGATCAAGCAGTTTTCCCTAAGGGGACTACCGGCTTTGCCCTCGATGGATTAGCTCGTCAGCACCTCTGGGTAAGCACAGCAAAATGGTTGATGTGAGTGACAGCGCTAATATCTGGAACAGAAGAATGGCTTGGACTATAGACATGGCACCGGTCACGGAGTTGGATCATTTTTGAATGTCCATGAGGGTCCCATTGGCATCGGCACTAGAGTCCAGTTCGCTGAGGTGGCCCTCGCTCCAGGCAATGTGTTGTCCAACGAACCCGGATACTACGAAGACGGAAAGTACGGTATTCGAATCGAGAACATCGTCGTCGTCAAGGAGATCAAGACCAAGCACAAGTTCGGGGACAAGCCCTTCTTGGGTTTCGAGCACGTAACCATGGTGCCGTACTGCCGGAACCTCATCGACATGAAGCTGCTCACAAGCGAGGAGAAGGAGTGGCTCAACGCCTATAATGCCAAGGTTGTGGACAAGACGCAGGGTTACTTTGAGGGCGACGACGTTACTCTTGCTTGGCTGAAGCGGGAGACGGCGCAAGTTGAGTGATGTTGAGGGAGTCGATCCGAGCGACACTATAGACGTACAAACGCAGCCAAGATGAATGTTACAAGGAATGACGACGTCCACAATGGGTTCTTCTTGCTCCTGGCCCACAGGGCACTTCGGTTTAGGTACTTGTCAATGCCGAGAGTGCGGGTAATGTCCAGTCCGTAGCGAGAAGCGATCTAGCGGTGTCAGGGACTGAGCCAAGAGAACAATTGGCGATTGACAAGCTTACATGAATAGACAAGGCGACTAAACCGGTAAGGAGGGCGAGGGTTTTGGAGAAGAGACCAACTAGGACACCGACTCCGAATCCTACATGTACACGTGAGCTTACGGCCCATTGGGCAGAGCTCTCAAGGCAACAAACCTGCAACACTTCCGCTGGAGAGCTGGCGAACGGTATCTGGTGAGATATCCAGAGAAGGTTTTCGGCGTCGAGGCGGACCAGTAGCGAACGTCGGAGCATCGCAGCGGATGACAGGGCGAGTCGCAACGAAAGCCCCGACACAAGCCGCGGGGCCAACGCCGACGGTCATGGCCCGAAGGGCGACTCTAGAGTTGAATGTTCGGTACATTGTCGTCCTGGTGAGTTTTGTACTCGATTTGAAAGGAATTGAGTTGATAACAAGGGTGGAAGTAAGCTATATGACAACCTAGAAGCCGGAGCTGGAGCTGTAGTCCGGCCGGCGGTCGGCTTCATTACGTCAGTGACATCGAGCTAGCTGACACCAGCTCCCAGCCAATAGATGATCAGCGTGGGGAGAACAAAGGAATGTGAGCTCCTCCTCCTGATGCGCCAAAGATACCTCGGCAACCGAATTGGCTGGCAATGCTTTATTGCAGATATTACAGATCAAGATAAAAGCACTCAGTCCGCTCCAAGTGCTGCAACCAATGCACTTAACATACCAAGCAAATCAACAGGAAACCACAAAGCCCGTAGGTATTTGTCCTCGAGAGCGCCCAACGCCGTCCATGTCCCATCCTATCCCTTCTCCATTGTCGCATTACACCGTATCAGTTTTCGTCCCTTCTTAACCCAGACCGCCCCAGATACCGCGTATCCGTCTCGCCAACTGGATGTCCTTTTGCATAATGGTCACGCGCTTCGCATGGATGGCGCATAGGTTGGTGTCCTCGAATAGATGTACCATGTAAGCCTCGGCAGCTTCTTGGAGGGCCATGATGGCCTGGCTTTGCCATCGCATACCCTCGCCTCGTGGTCGTACTGTCAAAGCGATTTCTCGAACCTAGGAGCGAAGGGTCAGTCTCAGGGGCGCAGTTACAGGCACGAATGCCACTCACTAGGCGCGCAAAAGGTAGCTTTCGGAGGAGGAGCTTTGCATTGCTCTGATAGTGTCGAATTTCGCGAAGGGCGACAGTGCCAGGACGGTAGCGACGCTTTGCGCGAACGGGAACGGGATCGCCAGCTTGAGTCTCTGTTAGCAAGCTTCTATGCCATGACGATAACCGTTCGTACCTTGCACACCACTCGTCCGTGAAGGCCGACCTCGACCGGCACCAGAAGGTCTCGACGCCTTCTTGGGAGGCATTGTGAGAAGCGTTTAGGAGGAGGGTCAGGTCTAGGTTTGAAGCTCCAACAGCTTTGTTGATCAAACACCGTAAAGGACCGGAAGCGAGTGGTTAAGATCTCGAGCAAAATACGAGAAGTTCCTGAAAATTCGATCGCTCGAAACAATAATTATTTTGGAGTTTTTATTGGGACAAAGAAAGAGAGAGAGGAGTTGAAAGGAATGGAAATGAGTGTACGATTCGCAAAGGTGGAAAGGACCACCGCGACTAAACTATGTGGGAAGGGGCGCGCGAAAGAGCGCGTGCTTCTCGTTCCCCCCCAGCCCCGCGATTTTCTAGTTTAATTGATTTTCCCTTTCAGCCACTCACAACGCACTAGCCACACAAGACTCCTCCCCAGCCACTCTCTTTTTTAGAGCAAAAAAAGGTACATCGGCCAAAGTACTCCGTACCTACCTGCAGCGTTTGTCATTCCGGAGGTGGTGGAGGTGAAAGTGCCCGCCCCACGCTAAGACGGGAGATGCTTCGAGCCCGCCGATGTCCCTGGATCCATCCATCGGTTGCCGGCGCCTGGATATCCCGCCTTACGTGTCTCATCCTCTATTCTGTCATCTTCGCAATCAAGTCGCATTCTCTCTCTCCCCAGTTGCATCATTCTTACCCTACCGGAGAATTTCGTGGACGCCTAATGTTTTCCCTCTACACCTGAAATTAAATGGTTCCTGTCTTTCCCTTGCATTAAGCCATCCATCCTTCCTCCTACATCGTCAACTCCGATCATCGCCTTCGCTGTCCCACTTGCCCGCGCAGCAACAACCACACCTCTCTAGAAACCGCCCTTGATACGAAAACTCTCCTCCCCACCTCAACAACCAACTTCCCAACGTTTCGCCCCCAATGGATCAAGTTATGGACGGAGGCCGTCTGCCTCTTGAGGCTTGGTTTTGGGAAATGCCGACGTGTACTCGGTGGTGGACCACTGCGACTGTTCTGACGAGCGCCTTGGTTCAGTGCCAGATGGTGACACCTTTCCAACTCTTTTACAGCTTCCGCGCCGTATTTGTGAAATCACAGGTTAGTTTCAATCTTTTCCATGCTTTAGCTCCGTATATCTGTCTTTATTCTTTGTTTCTGCAAGGACGCATTCCCTCTATTCTCTTGCTGACATATCCTCTTTTTGTAGTATTGGCGGCTCTTGACGACATTCCTATACTTCGGCCCCTTTTCCCTCGATCTCCTCTTCCATGTCTACTTCCTCCAACGCTATGCACGACTTCTTGAAGAGTCATCCGGGCGTTCGCCCGCGCACTTTTCATGGCTGCTCCTCTATGCGATGGCTAGCCTGATCGCCCTCTCGCCACTCGTCTCGATGCCCTTCCTCGGCCACCCGCTCTCATCCACGCTCGTATACATCTGGTCTCGGCGAAACCCCGATACCAGACTCAGCTTTCTGGGATTGCTCGTCTTTACGGCTCCGTACCTCCCCTGGGTGCTGATGGGCTTCAGCCTCGTCCTTCACGGCACGGTTCCCAAGGATGAGATCATGGGTGTCGTCATTGGACACGTCTGGTACTTTTTCAGCGACGTTTACCCCCCACTGCACAACGGTTCCCGTCCTCTGGACCCCCCAAGCTGGTGGAGGCGTCTGTTTGAGCCGCGTGCTCGCAACGACGTGGACGAGGGTACTGACAACGACATCATGGTCGCTGGAGCAAGGGACGTGGCGCCTCGTGACTTGTGAGCCAGAGGTTACAAGGGTGGCATATGCAAACACATTCACAGTGGTTCAATGGGCCACATTGACGTACATGCACACATTATTTCTATTCGGTTTGGCATTGAGGGTCGGCGTTATGATAGAGAGACCAGGAAAGGAAACTCTTTTTCACGGCTGGGGGGGATTGGGTTCATGGCGTTGGTGAATTGAAATGACACGGCTGCGTTTGCTGTTTAGCGCTGATGCACTGATTACCTATTCAATGTCTATCTGTTATCGTAGTCTTGCAGTGATACTGTTGAACAGGCGGGGTACAACACAAGTTGTTGTATACCCAACAAGAATTCAGACACTTGACCAGCTGCTAGTCATAGAGCCTCATAATTGATGGTATTATGTCGCTGAATTATAGCAGAGTCTAGAACTACACTCCTGTCTGTATGCGGCCTGTGGCTGTGATGTCAGTGCAGCAAAAGAGACGGGACCCTTGCAATAGCAAACAGCGCTGACGTCGCTAGCTTTGCCGACATTCCAGGTTGACCCCGCCACCATGGAACCTTCGCTACCTGCCCGAACTGGGTCTTTGTGAATGGTACCCAAGTAAAAGGGCCTGGCCTGGCTGACCCCAGTCGGAAGCTTAGAAAAAAGACTTGACCTGCTGACGCGAGCCACCTTGGCTTATACATATCACTGCATCTACTCTCGGAACAGAACTCTTCTCTGTACAACATCACCTGGAACTCTCCTCTTCAGACAATTCATCTACAGTCATCATGCGAGCCTACTTTTACGACGGTCTTCCCGTATGCGATCACCATTACCAAAACGAACAAAGCTAACAATCATTGCAGGGCGACCAGCGCCTCCCCCACGACTCGGGCAAGCCCGTCAACGTTGACGACCTCCTCGCCATCGGCGTCTACTACTACCACCTCCCCGAGCTCGAGTCGGTCGACAACCTAGCCCGCGACCGAGGCTACAAGAACCGCGACGAGATCACCGTCTCGCCCAAGACCATGGGCGACGTCTACGAATCAAAGGTCAAGATGTTCTTCGCTGAGCACCTGCACGAGGATGAGGAGATCCGCTACATCCGTGGCGGTCGCGGATACTTTGACGTCCGCAGCAAGGACGACGATTGGGTGCGAGTGCTGCTTGAGAAGGATGACTTGCTTATTCTTCCTGCTGGTATCTACCACCGCTTCACCACCGACGAGACCAACGTATGTTCTTCCGACAACTCTTGACCGGTTCAGATAACTCATTTGCTTGTGATAGTATGTCCACGCGATGCGCCTGTTCAAGGAAGACCCTAAGTGGACGGCTCTGAACCGCGGTCCCGAGGTTGACAAGAACGGTCATCGACAGGAATACGTCAAGACGTTCCTGGCCGAGCCTGCCCAGTGAGAGGCCCCACGTGGGAACCAGCCTTTCATTGTTTTACGAGGAAACCAATGGCAGAACTTCCCGTCCAGATTTAAAAAAGAGAGACATTTTTTGACTACTTCAACATCGTCATGTCTATACGATTACGAAGCCCTCAATCAATCACTGAGGGACTTTGCGCCATGATGGAGAGCAGCGCACGGTTGGCGTGATTTGAAAGGTGTTTTACGTCATTTACAAGTGGTGTCAGAAAGCGCAGGGCCAACTTGCAGGAAAAAAGTACACGGTTTTGCAGCCAAACAATATGGAACCACCAGGGGGGGGGGGCAATTCAAGATATTATCCAAGTTTTGGATAAAACATTCCTCGGGTTTCTTTGCCGCGCCGTTTTCTTTGGGTTCTGTTGGAGTCGAGACTTAGCGGGAGTTTTTGAAAATATCCAGTCTAGGTAGCCAACTATATCCTGTCTCTACCATCCTCGAGGTTTTTCATTCTTGGTCTCCTCATGATCGTGTGAATTAGACGAGAGTTGCTTGAGTTGCGGGCGTCAGTGATCTCATCCTGGTCAGCAAGTAATCGGGCTCACGGCATTGGCCCTGCAATGAATGCGGAGTGCGGGGGGGGATGACGGTCTAAGTGAAGCCGCCACATGTGAGACTGGTGCTTATCATTCTAAGCTGTAAGCAGATTTGGCAAGTTGATAGAACCAGACTCTATCGCCATCGTTCTACTCTTTCTACCGAAGCCTTTCGGAGGTGGTCCCGGTTTTCAGGTCTTGGTTCCAAGGACCAGGATGCCGGAGAGACGTTGACCGAACCTCAGGTCGGCCGCCGATCAAACTGCACTGCAGGAACGAATCAGCAGCAATTGTTTATAGTTTTTTAAACGATAATGAACTCAATTAAAGACCTTGATCACATTTATCTGCCAATCATGTAGTCAAATGTGATATCACGGTTACAATCACAATCTCCTTGTCCAGGAAGATTCATCTTGTGTGGGGTACGTACAGACACTTGGACCTTTCAACCCCGCCACCGCTACAAGTCATCGCCAAAGCCAAAACCTGGGGTTCAGGCGTCTCTCAACGGGCGGTGTCATCGGTTCAATCCTCCTTCTTCAACACCAACCATACTTCCAAAGATCAACAATTCGACCTTTGTATAAACGCAAAGGAAACCAATCATGGACACGAGAACAGAAGCGTCCGATGTCACCGAGGCATCAGCAAGATCGCGGGTGCCACAGCTCCCGGCGAGTTGCGATCCTCCACAGGGCAGCGGTCCCCCGAGACAGCTGGTCTGGGTTGTATGTTCCCATTGAGACAGGTCATTCTATTCGAACAAGATGCTTACAGTTGATAGATATTTGGGGGCACCGGCCAAATGGGTCGCTCACTCGTCAAATGTGCCCTATCCCACGGAGATCTCGTCACCTCAGTCGGGCGCGTCTTTGAGACGAGCCCCCGCGACATGGAAAACATCCACGAGAACTGCCTCGGCGCTCTGTGCGACGTCCGCGCCCGCGAGTCCGTGACCCGCGTCGTCGAGCGCACGCTCCAGCACTTTGGCCGCATCGATGTCGTCGTCAACTGCTCCGGGTACGGCGTCATCGGTGCCTGTGAGGATCAGGATGAGCATGACATCCGGAACCAGTTTGAGACCAACTTTATGGGGACGCTTCACATCATTCATGCTACGCTGCCTTACTTCCGGAGGCAGGGTGCAGGACGGTATCTCATCTTCAGCTCAACTTCGGGTGCACTGGGTGTTCCAGGTCTAGGTCCTTACTGCGCTACAAAATACGCAGTTGAGGGTCTCATCGAAGCGATGCTCTACGAAACGGATGCCTTCAATATCAAGGCGACTCTCATCGAGCCGGGCCACGTGAGACCTGAAGAGCCCGAGATGCAGGACACGGCACTCCCGACATCGTGGGGCCACTTCCTCGTCAAGCCGCCGAGCGAAACATACGGACACCCGACATCGCCGGCCCTACACGCGCGGCGCATCGTACAGTGGCTCGGTGACAAGCATCGGCCCACGAGCGCAGTCAAGTGCGCCGAGCTCGTGTGGCAGCTCGGACATTGCTCGTATCCACCACTGCGGCTGCTGCTAGGTAGCTACGCTATCGAAAGTATCCGGGATCGCATGCGCTCGGTCACGGAAGAGCTGGAGGACTGGAAGCATCTCAACTTTCCAGTTCCAGATGATGACAAGGAAGCCGGTGAAGAGTCGTCGGCACAGCCTGAAGTTGAGGCTGCTGCATCTGCCGCTACTTGAACTTGCCCGGAAGCCACGGCAGGACACATGCTCACCAGGGACAGCCACACCAGAGTCTTTCATACCAAGTGGGCGAGAGCCATGTTAAGGGCGAACCAAGAGTGGGATCGCCCTTGGCTTGGTTTGATTTTCTACACGAATTCTTTACGAGCTTCCAGGGCTAATTTTGGCTGCAACCTGTCAGATGCCATCTGGGGCGGCGCAAGATCCTACCCAAAGAACCGAACCCCTGGTTGGATGACTAAGCTCAACGCGCCCCGGTTGCTCCACGTCTCCCTATCTTTCTTTGAAGCCCCTCGAACCTGGTGGCATCTTGCTCTGGCCAGGCGAAGGGAGAAGAAAAATCGATTTACAGTAAAGGGACAAGGACGGGGAGCCCTCATCGCGTTTTTCCATTTCGTTCCTTTTTTGAATGCGACTCGCCTCCTCCATCTCCCAAAAGTCAACGCTCCCTCACGATCCGATCCGATCCATCCTTCGTCCACGATCCCATCTCACCCTTCGACAACTGAACCCTACGCTTTCCCGTTACATCCCAGCGCTGATCGCGAATTCGTTTCACTTCCCCCACACGCTAGTTCACGATGACGGATAAGAAGAACGAGGACTATGTCGTGCGCATGGGCGACGACTATGGAAAGAAGGAGAAGGATACCTTCCTGGCTCGATCCCCGACCCGTTCCGCCTACGGCTCGAATATCCATGGGAGCAGTCTGGAGCAGCTTGAGAAGAGCCCGCCCTTGTCCATCGTGGCGTACTGCTTCTCTTCGATCAGTATGACCGTGGTGAACAAGTATGTCGTTTCGGGTAGTTTCTGGAACCTCAACTTTTTCTACTTAACCGTTCAGGTATGCTTGCTATACGTCATTGGGGATTGAAGTGTTGTTCTGACTGTTGGATTGTGTATAGGCCGTTGTGTGCATTGCTACAATTACTCTTTGCAAGCAGCTGGGTTTGATCAAGGTCCTGGCTCCCTTTGATCCCGACAGGGCAAAGAAGTGTATGTTCAAGCTTCGACACTGTTGAGACCTGCACTAACACATTGAAGGGTTTCCTATTTCGCTTCTCCTGGTTGGAATGATTTACACCAGCACCAAATCGCTTCAATTTCTTTCGGTTCCCGTCTATACGATCTTCAAGAACCTGACCATTATCGTCATCGCTTATGGCGAGGTACTTTGGTTCGGCGGCAGCGTTACCCCAATGGCCCTCCTCTCTTTTGGTCTCATGGTTCTGAGCTCCGTCGTGGCAGCTTGGGCTGACATCCAGAGCGCCATCGCCGGCGACTTTGGTACTGGAGACTCGGCTACCGCCATGTCCACCCTCAACGCCGGATACGCCTGGATGGGCATGAACGTCTTTTGCAGCGCTGCTTACGTGCTCGGTATGCGCAAGGTTATTAAGAAGATGAACTTTAAGGATTGGGATAGTATGTTGCACATGACGCCTTGAATTCTCCAGTTTGCTGACCTTTGTCTAGCCATGTATTACAACAACCTTCTCACGATTCCTGTTCTTGTGGTTTGCTCGTTGATCAGCGAGGATTGGTCTGCGTTTAACTTTGCTCGCAATTTCCCCGAGGAGACGCGCAACAAGATTATTATCGGCATGATCTACTCCGGTCTCGCTGCTATCTTTATTTCCTACTGCTCAGCTTGGTGTATCCGAGTTACGTCTTCGACCACCTACTCTATGGTGGGCGCCCTCAACAAGCTACCCATCGCCATCAGCGGCCTCGTCTTCTTCTCAGCCCCCGTTACAGTAGGCAGCGTATCCGCCATCTTCATCGGTTTCGTCAGCGGCATCGTCTACGCCTGGGCTCGTGTACGACAGTCAGTCTCATCTCGAAACACACTACCTACAGTACGACCAACCATGAGCGCCAGTGCTAAGAGCGCCCGCGATGCCAATTCTTAGAGGATATTCTTCTGCTTTGACCAGTTGGCAAAGATGTTGGGAGTTTTCACGAGAAGGGAAAATAGAATAAAAGATGTAATTGGGAGACAGAAAGACATTTGGGTTCCTGTACGTGTATAGTATTTTAATGGGCACAGGAGGAAGGGGGGTTCTCTTGTATTGACTTAGACAATGGCGCGGCTGGAGTATAAGGACCAGTTGGGATTTTATATTTACTTTGCTCTATGTCGTTTTGGTTGATTGTCCAATAAACGGCATGAAGCAGACATTACGAAACAATCGCGGGTTACAAACTTGTCGTGAATTTAGGCCTTGTTCGGGGGGTTATCAATCTTACGATGGATGATCCAAGTGCCCGGCTGAGGTTAAAAATGCAGTGAAGAGTTGAGGCGCTGCTTCCGGCACTCAAGACGCCCCGCTAGTGAGCGAGAAAGGACCCGGCTTGGGTTAAAATTGCAGTGAAAGTGTATGTTGAGGCGATGGCGATGGCGATTGTACTCAAAACACCCTGCTAGTGAATGAGAAGAGGCCGGGCCGGCTTGAGTTAGAAATGCATTGAAGACCAAGCCCTCACATCCCATGGCTCCCCCTAAGTCGTAGATTAATTTGTTTAGCTGTCAAACCTCGATATTTACATTAGCTACCTAATTGAGGCCAACCTGCGCATCACCTTTCTCGATAGACTGGTGGGAGGTTAGAGTACAAGGGAGTTTAGAGACGCCCCTGTTTTACCCTCATTAGGGAGGGAAGTCTGATATATAATTGCGGCTCGGCTCGAGACGACGCTCTGGTGAACGAAGAGGGCTTGGGCTGAGTTAAAAATGCAGTGAAGATGGAGGCGAGCCGGCGCTGCTTCCGGCACCTCAAGACGCCCCGCTGGTGAGCGAGAAGGGGCCCGGCTTGGGTTAAAATCGCAGTGAAAGTTAAGGCTTGCTGCGCCTTTTCCAAGACTTTGGTTTGGCTGTTGTTCCTTAGCTGAATGAGGCCAACGGGCATACCTGGTTGCCTTTCTCTACGAGGCCAAAATTGCAGTGAAGGTGGTAGACAGCCCAGCCTTATAGCTAGCATGCCTCCTACATGAGTGCAGCTCAACTTAGGACGCCCCAGCGAACGAGAAGGTCCCGGCCTGGGTTAAAATTGCAGTGAAAGCCAAGGCCTACTGCGCCTTTACTAACGTTCCTACATATGCATGAACCTCGATCTTTACTTTAGCTGATTGAGGCTAACCGGCACACCTTGCCTTTCTCTATAGGGCAAAAGTTGCAGTGAAGGTTCCATCTTGATCACTTTGTCCGTGGTATCCTCCGAAGTGCCGCTTAACTCGGGAGACCCAGTGGCCTAACGAGAAGGGACCCGGCTTGGGTTAAAATTGCAGTGAAGGTTGGGGACTTGGGGTCACACGACAATTCATTCCCGCCCGGCCACACCCTCTCTGAGTCGTGTATCAATTTGTTTACGTAGTAGCTGCCAACCCTCGATATTTACTTGACCTGGTTGAGGCCAAGCTGCGCATCACCTTTGCCAATAGACTAGTAGGAGGTTAGAGTGCAGGGGAGTTCAGAGATACCCCTGTTTTACCCTCATCATCATGGTGGCTTTCTCAGGGACGTTTCCTACCTGTAATATACCCCGTGTATTTTTGTCTAATCGGTACGATTCTCCATAAAGAAGCCAATGAAGCTATCAAAAAAACAATACACGGTAAGTTCGTCTATGACATTTTCTGTCTATCTAGATTATTATATATATATATTTCTCTCTCTCTCCAAATACTGAGATTAATGAGATATTACCAGGCCCCTAATCGCTGGTTCCACACCGACAACCAAATAGGGACCCAATTGTACATAAATTGCCGCTCAGCTCGAGATGCAGGAGGGCTTGGGCTGGGTTAAAATTGCAGTGAAGGTAAATCAGGGCCAATCTTTCACATCTCCCGGCAGTTGAGGAGCTATGCCTCCTGCATGAGTGCGGCTCAACTCGAGACACCCTAGGGAACGAGAAGAGGCCGGCTTGGGTTAAAATCGCAGTGAAGGCTCCACCCCCTCTCCCGTCCCTGGGTGGGCTTTTCGTCAAGCCTCGATATTTACCTTGGCTGATCGAGGCCAACCTACGCACCTTGCCATTTCTCCATAGGCTCAGGAGGGGGAGGTCAGAGTCCAAGGGGGTTCAGAGATATCCATGTTTTTTTTCCTCACCATGATGGTTTCTACGGGAAGTCTCCTAGACAATTATGGCTCAACTCACGACGCTCTGGTGAATAAGAAGTGCCCGACTGGGGGTGAAGGCTGAGGCTGCAACTCGAGACGCCCTGTTAGTGAACGAGAAGAAGCCGGCTTGGGTTAAAATCGCAGTGCAAAAAGGGCCATTGCAAAAAGGGCCTCGTTCACCAAGTGGGTCCTCCTTCAGGACCGATCCCTTTTTTGTCTCACCCAACGGTTTTTGTGGTCTTGAAGAAAAGGTTTCATATCACCACAAGGCTCTCCTTTCAAACTCGGTAGTTGGCCAGATACATGCCAGTAAATTCCCTACATAGGTATACTCCGGAGCAAAAATCCCGATACAGAACACTTCTCCTTTTTTTCCCTTGCAGAATAGAAACATCTCCTAGGTGCTCTTTGAACGATCGGAAATGAGCTGAAAGAAGCTGTTGAGGCGGCTGCAGATTATGTGTAACAGTAATATGCATGTGAAAACGTCTTTATCACGTAAACGTTCACGAGTCTTTAAGACAGGTATCTAACCGTTCAATACCCATTAAAATCACAAACATGTGCCTAACCTCTAGGCTTCAAGAGGATACAATAAGATAGATCCCATGATCAAAAAGACCACGCGTAGAGATAGATCATTAAATGCATCACCCCGCCATGTTGCACACGTGAGTTCTATTCCTTCCCTTCCCCCCCACGTGGGGCTCGGGACTTGTTCCCCATCCAAGCTTTTTTTTTTTTTTTTCGCATACGTACGTACCTCTTGTTCTCCAACAGAAATGTTGGGGATAAAAAAGATTATGACGTCTAGCACTCTCCTTTCGTCCCTTGCATCGTTGACTTTCCTCCTTTTAACCCACCACCGCCAAAGAGCTGTCTCGGTAGTTGTTGAAGCTATGGTATAAGGAGGATATACCATTGCGATCCCTTTTTTCTCAATTCCTCTTTTTTTTTTCTTTTACTCTATTCTCGTGCTATACTAGAGCCCGCGACAAACAATGCTGCTCTTTTTACATAGGCGTAAGTTTGGAAAGCTTCACGATAAACCTCCATTAGCTATACATCTCTAACTTTCAACTCGCATCTAGCTTTCGAGGCCTTGGCTAATAGCCTCGGTGCATCTCCCGATGAGCGTAAGTTTGAATCCTCATCCCTTCTTTTTACTATCAACAGCTTCAAACAATGTCGTCGCTAATACCTTCACTCTCAGTCAAGCTAGTCTCCTCCTTTCTACTATCGTACCCCTTCGCAGCTCTTCTAAAGCGAATCCCCGATTCGAGACCAGATGCCAAGAACCTCTTCATCATCAGGTACATAACCTCCGACACATCTACTAGCTCGTCAAGCTAACACAAACCGCAGCGTCTCCCTCTTCTACCTCGTCGGCCTCTTCGATCTCTGGTCCGGTATCCGCACCCTCCTCATCAGCGCAGGCGGAACATACTGCATCGCCAAATTCCTCCGCACGAGCCCATACATGCCATGGATCGGCTTCGCCTTTGTAATGGGCCACATGTCGGTCAACCACATCCACCGCCAGATCGCCGACGACCCCTCTAGCGTCGACGTCACGGGAGCACAGATGGTTCTCCTCATGAAGCTGAGCGCCTTTTGCTGGAACGTCGCAGACGGTCAGCTCCCCGATGATCAGCTTTCCGATTCTCAGAAGAGGAATAGGCTTAAGGAGCTTCCTCCTCTACTTGATTATGCTGGATGGGTTCTCTTCTTCCCTGCTCTCTTCGCTGGTCCTTCTTTTGACTATACCGATTACCGACAGTGGCTCGACACAACCATGTTTGACGTCTCCAACGTTGATCCAGCCAAGAAGCCCCCCGTAAGGAAGAAGAGAAAGATCCCTCGAAGCGGTGGTCCTGCAGCCTGGAAGGCAGTGAGCGGCCTCGTCCTCATCGGTCTCTTCATGGGTTTCAGCGGCTCCTACTACCCCAGCATGCTAACAGCCGACTCATTCGTCGAGTACGGCATCCTCCGCCGAATCTGGTCCCTCTACATGGTCAGCTTCACAGCACGACTCAAGTACTACGGAGTCTGGTACCTAACAGAAGGATCCTGCATCCTCGCGGGTCTTGGCTACAACGGTGTGGATCCTGTTACTGGCAAGATCTCTTGGAACCGTCTGCAGAACATTGACCCCTGGGCTGTTGAGACGGCTCAGAACCCACGAGGATACTTGGGCGGGTGGAACATGAACACCAACAACTGGCTCAGGAATTACGTCTATCTGCGTGTTACGCCTCGTGGTAAGAAGCCCGGCTTCCGCGCTAGTCTCATGACTTTTGGAACCAGTGCATTGTGGCATGGCTTTTACCCGGGTTATTATCTGAGCTTTGTCCTCGCGAGCTTTATCCAGACAGCCGCAAAGCGTGAGTCTCCCAATATCTACCTACAACCACATCGACATGCTAACATCACTAGACTTCCGCCGTCACGTCCGTCCCTTCTTCCTCGACCCCGTGACCGGAAACCCCACCCCTAAGAAGAAGTACTACGACCTCGTATCCTACCTCGCCACCCAACTCACCTTCACTTTCGTCACGGCGCCCTTCCTCGTGCTCTCCCTGCAGGGCTCTCTCATGGCCTGGTCCCGCGTGTACTTCTACGCCATCATCTGGACCGCCCTGTCCCTCGTCTTCTTCCACTCCCCCGGCAAGGTCGCCCTCAAGAAGCAGCTCGAGAAGCGTCAGGGCAGGGCGAGCGCCAAATTGGTCCGCTCCCTCAGCACGGATAGCCTGACGGGCAAGGAGCCCATCCTAGGCATCTCGAAGGACCCGGAGGGTGACATCAACGAGGCTGTTGAGGAGATTCGGGCCGAGGTTGAGCTCAGGCAGAGGAAGCTCAAGGCTGAGTTTGAAGCCCATCAGCAAAAGGTCAACGGAAACGGGAATGGAATGAATGGGAATGGAACCAAGGCTCATCACGAGTAATCATGTTGGGTGCGGTGTGGCGCACATCTCATCTCCACGAAGCAATCAATCCGGTCCGGTGTTATCATGGTGTGTCTGTTTCAGGTCTTGGGAAGCTAGCTTGTAAGCGAATGTAAGACATCAACGATGGAACGAATGAATCAATCTTTAGTCTCAAGTAGGTAGATTCTACATGATATTCATTAGTCTATCTCTGGGATAAGCCATGGTGGCTCTCCTGTGAGCCCGAGTGCAAGTGCTCAGGGCCTGCTATGGTAATTACATGGTATCGTAAGAATGAGCGTCTTCATGCTGTCAGTCCTTTTTTCTCTCCCGCTCAGCATTGCTGCCAGATCCAACTATAGTACATGTTATACGGATGGATTGATCCATATATGATTGTGGTAGATTGGTGGTACAAGAGCCCATGTAAGACGCTTGTGTAAAAGAGAAAAAGATTGCAGTGTTGCAAGTCTCGAGTAAATGAGATCCAAGGGGACGGTGTGTCGTGTAACTGAGTCTTGGGCAAAAGAATTCAAAAGGGGAAAATCGTATGTCGTTGAAACGTTGAGACATGAAAAGTAAAACAAAATTCAAAAACATCGTGTCTCGTCGAAGGTGTTGTGTTTGTTCAGAATAAAATCGTTCGTCGTTGAAGCTTTTTTGACAATGTGCGTAAAAGATCGTGAGACTTGAAAGATCAAAGTTGATCAATAAGCAAAGCAGAAATAAAGTATCGTCGTGATGTGTCGTCAATCGTTGAGATGCCGTGAAGTTCCATAGTGGGTTTCAGTGTCAGGGATCTTATCCCGACTCAGGTCATCAGAACGTGATGTCTTGTTGGTAATCGAATATTAATGGCCCCAATGAGCTCTGACGCCTGTCACGATGAGGGCGATGATGGCGCCGACCATGAGCACGCCGATGATGGACATGCCACGGTTGACCTTTCTCCACCAGATTGCGCTGGTGAAAACGTGGTCCTCTTCGGAGATCGTCTGGCCAGATGGGTTGCGTCGCACTTCTAGTTTAGATGTGCTGTGGTTGCGCTCAGTATCTTCCGACTGAACTGGCTTAAGGGGCATGCATGCTGCAAACATCCACGCTGAGACAGTTAGCGATTGCTCAAAGAGAGATGTAGTTAACAAACTCACCCAAAGGGAAAATGAATCCCACTACAAACATGGTGACCTGGGCATTTCGTCGTCCAGTCAACTCACTCCGGGCTTCCCATTCTGAGGCAGGTGGCTGCCAGATGCTGTTCTGAAAGGGTCGTCGATCACGAGCCAGATGAGGCGACCAGATGCTGGAGGTTTGCTTCTTCAAGTTGCGGACAACGTTCATAACTGGGTGTGCAGGTGCAGGAGTGATATCCATGGAGCCTGCCTCAGATCGCCGGTGAGGGACAGGCTCTCGAGGTCGGCGCCGAGGGTTGTGGGTGTTGGTGACATTGGCATCCTGGCTTGGTGTTCTGCTAAGGAAAGAAGCAGGAGGCTGGCTATCACTGAACTCAGAGTACATAGATTCCATCGAAGGCTGAGCAGCAAGCCACTTTCGTTCGCCGCTACCATAGTAAACCCTGGAAGAGTCAGTCACAAGTTCATATCTCATTCATATCTGTACTCACTTGGCCCAGGTTGGAACCGCAGCATTGAAACTAGCAGTAGATCGAAGACTCCGATCCGAGGCATAACTCATCAAGAACTTGCCCATCCGTGTTCGTGACGAGCGATGGTGGAGGACCTCCAGATCCGCGAGGCCATCGCCATCCTCATCGTGGTCGCGAATGAGACGGATTGTTCCTGTTGTAGGGTCACGAGACAATCCTCGAACATATGCAGCTGCAGGAGGCTCCAGCGAGCTGTTTCTTGAGTGATGAGAGGATGCCTCAATGTGCTCCTCAAGGCCGGCGAGCGAAGAAGCCATGCTCAAGACGTACTTGCTGTGGCTGCTACCCAGACCGCTGCCACGTCTGCCGGGGACGGAAGAGAAAGATAGAGCTCGAGATGCCGGCTCACTACCTCCCTCGCTTTCTGACATGACGGTTGAGAGCTGGCCGCTCCATTGGTGGGAGCGAGGAGTGTTGATGTTGGGGCTCTTAGCGGCGGCAGGGTCATACCAGGCTGGGCCAGTGTGGTGTAGAATTGTGGCAGGTCCAACAAAGAGGCCACGAGTGGCTTCTTGAGTGAAGATTGTCGACAGCGAGGTCAGCGATGCCGTTCGAAGAGTCTCACGGGATCGAGTCTTGGCGAGACCAAAAGTGTCTGAGGACCGTCTTCTCCTGGTTCGCAGAGGAGGGACTACAAGGCTCTCTTGGGAGTACTCGGGTCTTACGCGAGTCTTGACAGCAACAACAGATGAAGAGGCTGAGTGACCATGAACTACGTAGTTCGCTTCGCTGTCCCTTGTTGGAGGACGAGTATTGTCATGCAAGGAGGGATCCACTGATGAAGGATCGCCGATTAGCTCAATGTTGGAATGAATAGATGATGCTGGCAAGCTTGTCAAATCGGCAATGGCCACTGGGGAGCTCTGGCCATAGACTTTATAGTTGGTCCTCTCAGACAGGGTTGATCTTGATTGCTCGGAAAGAGTCGACTGAAACGACGTCTTTTGGTTAAGCAACTGGGAAGACGGGCCAACTCCTGGGTCTGAGAACTCAATCTCAGGCAGAGGGGGGAGAGGCAGTTCAGGAGCTGGTCCCAGAATCTGCAACTGTGACTGTTTCACATCAGGTGTGGTTGGCACCTTGCGCAAACCCCCAAACATGCGGTAGTTCCATGGCGAGGAATTGTCCAGACTAGCGAGAGCTTGAGGCGGCGAAAAAGGAATTGGCGACTTGGAACTTCGCTCTGTAAGGGGCGTCAAGGGAGAACTCGGACGGCTGCCACGGTCTTCGCTGAATTGACCCAAGGATCCTCGACCAAATGATGCCCGACCAAAGGAACTGCTGCCGGCTGTGAAAGATCGAGACCAGAAAGAATCGACTCTCGACGAAGTTGAAGCTTCTTGAGGATGTACAGAAAAAGTCTTGTCGGCATGTACATTGATCACCTTCCGGCGAGATGGAGGTCTGGGAGAAGTCGAGGGTTCGCGGGAGCGCGGATGTGAAACATCGGAAGTCTCGTCGTCGGCATCGTTGTGTGGCGTCCAGGGAGAAGGGCTCAGCTCAATGTCAGAGGAAGGATATTGAGGGTGACGGCTCAATGGTGAAGGCGATAGCGCAGCCTTTCGGGACCTGCCACGCTGCAGGGATGGAGAAGGCGTTTCAAAGAGTGGACTTGAGGAATGTAACGGGTCGCAACAGACTTGACTAAGCTCCGGATCGGTCTCGGTACTGGCGTCGGCGTAGGAGACGGGCCGGGGCGTTGTGCCGTCGGAAGCGATTCGGGGCGGACTGTAAGGAACGATTCGAATCTGGAGGCGGTTGTTCTCGGAGTCGGTGCGCTCGTGTAAGGCCCGTCTCGGCGGAGAGCAAGACGGGGAGACCGACATGCTCTACGCACTGAGCGGCAATAGCCGTTCTATCCACAACATGAGGAGAAAAGAAGAAACTGGCAATCTTGTCCCCAGAATGGGCAAGATCAATTGATCTCTGAAAGAATTATCGTTCAGGCGTAGACGTCGTTTCTGTCGGAGCCGGAGTGTGGGTCAGGGGTTCGGAGGTCGTGAGAATGGCCACGGCCGGGACGGGAGATGTCGACGGAGGAATTAAGAGCCACGGCGAGAAAATGGCATTAATAGAACACCAAGATTTTGGAACAGAGTCGAGCAAGTAACAGTCGGAGCAACCCAATACCAGATATCCAAACTATCGTCAAGTTGAATCTTGAAGTCGTGAAATCTCGTCTGTAGGAAGAAGCACTGGTGTGATGTGTAAAAGACGAGGCCAAAAAGGGAAATAACCAAGAAGAGAAAAGAACAATCAATGAAGCATCAAACGAATAGATGAAGAAGCAAGGAGTGTGAGAAAGATCAAAAGATTGAATGAGTGACTGGCCAGTGGCCGATTATAGCGAGCGAATGTACGGAGAGAGGATGACTGGAAACGATTGACGGAAGGAGAAAGACGAGAGATCCATGGATGGGATCATGGGGAAGGAGCGGGCGGGTAGGTAGCTTCAAGAGAGAAAAGTGCAAGACAGGTCGCCTCCACATGCGACCACGGGCGGCAGGAGCAGCGGCCAGAGTACCGTAGGTAGGTACCTTAACTTCCTTAGCTCAGGTTGCAGTGACCTGAACAAGCCACAGAGGAGGCTGTCAAGCGATCCCTTAGGCGGGACGCACAAGCACGAAGCACAAGCAGCCCTGGGGCACACACAGACGATGGCTGGAAAAGCTTCCCCTTACAGGCCGTGGTGGAACAACCCTCTGTACCCGTCAGGCAGGGCCTGTCTACAGCAGATGGACGGTTCCCCCCCTGGAGCCCGGTGACGTGGAGTGTAATCGACGGACGTGAACCAGTTGTTGGAAGCGCCATGGAGGCGATTCTGCAGCTAGCGGCGATGGGATATTACCTTAGCTGCAACAGGGTTCCCTCCTGCAGGCGGCGCGGCGGGCGGGCGGGCGATGGGGACCGTTGGACCAGGGGGTGAACGGGGAGCTAGGATACTTGAGATAGGGGATGGTGGTTCTGACATCTCGGTTTGTCTTGAAGACACCGCAACTTTGGGTGGCTGGGCGAGATCTGAAGATTTTTTTCCTTTTCCAAAGGGAAGGAAGGTCATTGTAGAAAGGGGGGGGGGAGAGGCAATGAATCAATCAGAGCTTCAAAACTCAGGGGAAGAAAGGCAATGAAAAACGGCTCTTGTCCATGACGAGCTCTGATTTGTCCCCTCAGAGAATGCACCTTTCTAAAGGTTGCAAGCAAATCTGTCTGAACTGATTGGGTTATCGGGACACTATTGGCGGAGACGATGCTGCTACCTCGACGCCCAATAGCACATGGTTCCCTGCAAACACCAGCCCGCTGCTCGTAAGATGTCGCTGCTGACCAGGCTCTCTGTCTTTCTGGAACAGCAAAAAAGGCCAAGGCTCTGAGAAGGAGAGAGAAATTAACTGGGACCACCTCGGCCAGGTGGCAAGCCTTCAATGGGTGCTTGCCCGATGGAGTGGTCAAGCCACAAGGCCTGGGCACAAGAATGACGATGTACCGGCAGCGATACAGGATTCCCTTCATGGGCATCAACTACCGTCAGCCATTCGATCAAACAAAAACCGGGATAAACTCTTGCATTCAGGTTGTTCTTTCCAAGAAAAGAAGCAGTTTCGAAAGTCAAGGGCCGTCGAAATTGGCCGCCTCTGTTGTCTCTGCTTCTGGCGCTTGTTTTACCTGAATGTCGCAAAACCTGTAAAAGTGACCAGGTACTTCTGCCGTCTAACAAATCCGGTGCTTCCACATGTACATGGTCCTCGCTGGCGTCTGTTCCCAATCCACCAGCAGGCGAGTGAGGGCGCCTCTCGAAACCGAGACCTGCAGAAACACCACCTAAACGTGACCATTTGTTTCTCTCCACCAGGTCGCATTCTGTGTCCTCTTGTGTCCAAGCAATCGACAGCCATTCCTCGTTGGCGATTTACAACTTTTCAAGACGTCTCCTGTTCTTTTTTTAAGCTTTACCTAAGCTTCCAAGGCGCCTCGGGCGGAGATCTTCCAAAACTGAGGCTCCGCTGCGTCAGACGTGTCAGGCTCGCGTCTCTCCGTGTTTATTAAGTCGCGTCTCCCTCCCTCTATTTTAGTGTCCCATGGGGCCGCTCCAAACCACCTCGGTCTAGCAGACGGGCGAGACTGTTGATTGTCGGACTATCGCTGGCTAGTGTCGGCAGCTTGCCGATGAGCTTTGTCCTCTCGGTCATGTCTTTCAATGTCTCGAGCATGAAAACTTGACCGCAAAGCCAACAGAAGGTCCCTTCTCAGATGAGATGGCTCCGTTCTCTTATACAAGATAATCTCCATACCATCATGCTTCTCGGCATGCTCGGTGTAGCTGGTCTGAGCCATCAAGTCTTCCTCTCGATGATTCCTTTCCTCATGCCCTTACGTATCGGTCAGCGGTCCTCAGCTCACGGAACAGTCTCTCCTTGGTGCCGGGGCCCGCTGAACCTAATGCAGGTACCGTCACTCGCCGTCTCTCTCGCCTTGATTCATGCCCTTGCCTGAGCTGAGAGGTAAGGGGATCTCATCAATGTCTGTGGTGGCTGAGCAGACAGACGGAGTCTCGAGTGCGGCTACACTAGTCATGCACGAATGTTGATGGACATCTTGTCCCGTTCACAAATTCATCTCCCAAACTGACCTTGCTCGGGATATTACCAAAACAATTCGTGTCCTTCTTTCATTAGGTCCCTTATGAGGGCTTGTTATAACTCACATCTCCACATCATTTCGCTTCCCAGGGTTTTTATGTACCTAACCTTGTAGCTCACCGCATGCGGAAGCCGCGCATGCCCTCCCCATAGCTCGTATGCACGTTGAAATGAAGGACGAACAATGCCAGGGGGAGAGAGAAAAAGACGAGGAAAAGTGTTCCAGCTCCATATGCTCCCGGTTATCACTCACTAGCTCCCGTAAATACCCTGCACATTTTTTTCACAGTGGGATGGATGGTCTTTTTTTCCCCGTGATGAATGTCACTATTCCCGTGGGGGAAGAAGTGAAGTCTGCTTACCCAAGCAAGCATAGAGGCAAAATGGATCCATCTCCAATTCTGAGGACAATGGCATCCAACCAAGTTGTGGCTGGTGAGGACATCTGTGCTTTTTGAGTCGTGGTCCTCTTTTCCTTCGTTTCTTTGAATGGCCTCTCTTTGACAGAATAATGCGGTAATGCTGACTGTTTTTCTCTCTTGTTTGCCCCGTAACCATTCTTCCAACTTGGTTTCTTCTTTTAGCCAACTTCTTCTTCTCTCATCTCTCAAATCTGAACCTGTCCTTCTTCTTCCTTCACCAACAACCGCTTGAAAAGTAAAAAACAGTGCTTCCTTCGCCAGAGCATTCAATGTCTACCTCGATTTCGGCGGGGTTCGCACCGCCTCACGCTGTGGCCTTGCTGGTGAGCCTCACCTATTCCTAGTCCCCATCCACCTCCACGGATTCTCACAACCCCCCGGTTCATATCACTCTCTACCTACCTCCCCCAGTATCAACAGATCACATCTTGCGTCTCATGTAGTGTTGACTTGCATCATCTGAACCATTAAAATAACAGGTCGTCTACTGCCTCGTCTATGTCATCCCACTCTACTTCTCAGCGGCCACCAGGCCCTCGCCAACCCGCTCCAGGGATGCCCCCGAGGCGATCCGCGCCCGCATCTTGGTCGTCTCGCTGTCGACGGCCATCTGCTCCCTCGTGACGCTGTACCTGCTCTCGTCTCACGCCGCCATCGCAATCCCCAACCCCTTGCATTTCATGGGCTACTGGCCCGTCGGCCTCGTCGACGCTGGCCGGGCCCTCTGGCTCACAGCCTTGCTCTTCGCCGGCCCCCTGTATGAGTCGCTCTTCGTTGAAGGAGCCGCCAGGCAATGGCTTCATCTCCAGCCTCTCCGGGACCTCTGGACTGATTGGCCCACCTGGAGGAACATGGTAGCGGTACGTCTTGACTTCATCCCCTTGATATCCCCCATGCTGCCCCTGTCAATCCTCAAACAACCCCCGCAGTCGTCTCAACTTCAGCCTCCTCTTCACACCGCTTCTTGTACCTTGCTTTGTTCCAGCCTGGTTTTTCCGTCTTACTGATTTACCGAAAGGGCCCAATCACTGAAGAATGTCTCTTCCGTTCAGCTGGAGTACCACTGCTCCTCCGGTCTGGAGCCAGCCTCACCGGCACTATCTTCCTCTCACCTCTCGTCTTTGGACTGGCTCATCTTCACCACTTTTATGAGTTTCGAATCACTCATCCCCATACCCCTCTTCCTGTGGCCATTCTCCGGTCCCTCTTCCAACTGACTTACACCACATTATTCGGTGCTTATGCCACCTTCTTATTCCTGAGAACCGGCAGCCTTCTGGCTGTTGTTCTTATCCATGCTTTTTGTAACTGCATGGGCTTGCCTCGTTTCTGGGGCCAGGTTGACCCATATTGGCTAGCAGAAGACGATCCAGCTCGGAAGCGATATACAGCCGTCTATTACGTGCTCCTAGTGGCTGGTCTGGTGGCCTGGTTGCAGAACTTGTACTCGTTGACCGAGACTCCCATGGCTCTGGCCGAGTTCTAATATGACTTCCGCCATGACGCACACTTAGATCGACTACACGACTAGAATTAAATAAACAATCTCCCTTCATAGACCACGCTATGGCCGTTTTCCCCAGACTCGGCGTCCCAAATGTGTAGGTCAAGGCTGAAAGCCCACCTAGTCTAACGTCTTGTCTGTGCGTGTAATGAGCAGCGAAACTCTAAACATTGACATCTGCCGGTCATGGGACATTCCAGAAGCTGACAAGAACCGTGCGAGAGTTTCAGAATTAAGTGAATTGGAGTGTTTCCTAATACTAATAATACATGGCTATGTACCTCTCTGAGACCGAGGTATCGATCCGGGCATCGAAAAGTCGTCACTGTCGTCACTTCTCGTTCCTCGGCGATTACGAAGTGATGCTCGGTCCCTACTACTACCTGCATCACTTCCGAACACCTCGTCTCGCAAGTCTCGACCAACATCCTTACCCTTTGACCGACCCATGGAAGCGCTCCCTTCAGCTAGTCCGTCATCAGGGCCTCGGGTATTCTTCTTTCGCGGCCACAGACTTGGAAGGGCAATCTCTTGAAACCGTGGCTCAACGGCTCGCTCATCAAACCACCGGTGGAGGCGGGCTTCAACAAGCTGGGCAATCTTGGGGACATCCTGAAGTCGAGAACGGCTGCCAAGGAGACTCCGAATAGAAAAGTCCAACCGGTAGTCATCGAGGAAGTTGAAGATCATCCTGGTCGGCTGAGAAGGGTTGCTAGGGATGAAGGATATTGAGAGTGTGCCACTGAATCTGACCACCGAGACGGCCAGTGCGACAGGAAGTACCGCCGATAATTTCTTGGGATAATTAAGTAGGAGCTTCGTTTCCACAGCGAGAGTGAGCATGTCGCTCAGATCAACATCCATCCGTGCTTGAAGGCGCGTGCCATCTCTCGCTGCCGTAGCCGGGTCAAATCTCTTTCCGATACCAAGACTCATTCCATCTTCATCAACCGGGATGATGCGGCAATTGCTGAATATGGGAAAGTCTTCACCCAAGCTCAACTCTGTGACCCTGATCTCATCAACAAAGTCCGGGCGTGAGGTTCCATTCAGCGCCTTGCTCAGTGAGTTGAGGATGGCATCATCGTGTTGGGCATCGCTGCGAAACTGGGCAATAGTCTGCGCAATGAGCACATTGAACCAGTCGAGACTCTCGGGCTGATGGCTGTCGACGTTGTAGTACGTCTTGCTGAGAATGGACCCAATGGTAAGCACAGGAGGGTTTCTGAGGACGCTCGACTTCTTGCGGCTCAACTCTCTGTCCTGACGATTGCCAGAGCTGCGCAAACTAAGCAACGAGCGCTTATGAGCAAGCGTCCTTGACCGTCGTTCGGTTGCCCTCAAGGAAGCGGTGACGTCGGGTGAAGGAGGATCACCAAAGATGAAGAACTTGATGAAGGCGGCCAACACAAGAACGACCGAGATTTGTCCGACTATAAAACCTTGGGTAAAGGACAGGCTGGTCATAGAATGTCAGATCGGGTAATGCCATGATGCAGGGTACGTTGATACTCACGTCCGTTCGGGTGACTGGGGACAGGTATCACCCATGATTGAGGGTAGAGGGGAGGATCAATGGGCTTCTGAAAGGTTCAAGGACCTTTGATAAATAGCCTCAAGTAAATTAAAACGCGATCAATAGAAGCCGTCCAACATGATGACGGTGTTGCCAATTCAGCTTCTTGATGTCACCGAGCACTCATGATGAAGAGGTTGGCTGAGTGTGGAGCTCCTTCTCAGCTTTGCCGGGTTAAATCGGAGTTATGCAGGTACCGAGGTGGCCATGCTGTTACTGGGCTCACTTCATGACGACGGCTTAACCAGCCTCCCTGCAAGCAAGAACCATCATCGATTTCCCCAACAAACAATCACAACACATTCAAATAATCAGAACTTGTTCAATCAATATTCTGCTGAATACAGGATCCGAATAATCAAGGAATATCTCTCTGCGCAGCCCTAGGGTGCGCACCAACCGTCATCATGGACGTCGCCCAGGCTACCTCTGGGTACATCAATAGGATCATTACGACGACCGATACGTCGTCTGCCAAGATGAAGATCCTCCTTCTCGATAGAGAAACTGTTTCCATCATCTCCACAGCAATCACACAATCTTCCCTTCTCAGCCATGAGGTCTACCTCATCGACCGCCTAGACAATGCAGCCCGCGAGAAGATGCGACATCTACGCTGTCTCTGCCTCGTGCGGCCATCACCCGAAACCATCCAGCTGCTCATAGACGAGCTGCGAGACCCTAAGTATGGAGAGTACCAACTGTATTTCACAAACGTGCTCAAGAAGTCATCACTAGAACGCCTAGCTGAGGCAGATGACCATGAGGTGGTCAAGTTGGTTCAGGAGCATTATGCCGATTACACGGTTATCAACCCTGATCTTTTCTCCATCGGCCTTACACTTCCCCAACGACGCATCTGGGCCGGCAGCCCCGATACTTGGAATCCCGACTCTCTACAGCGCTGCGCCGAGGGTCTCCTAGCAGTGTTGCTATCGCTTAAGAAGAAGCCTCTCATCAGATACCAAAAGACAAGCCCCATCGCCAAGAAACTGGCGTCTGAGGTCCGGTACCTAATGACCCAGGAGGACCAACTATTTGAGTTCCGTCCAGTGGACACGCCCCCAATCCTTCTTGTTCTGGATCGCCGAGAGGACCCCGTGACGCCGCTACTTACACAGTGGACATACCAGGCCATGGTGCATCACCTTTTGGGAATTCAGAACGGCCGTGTTGACTTGAGCGACGTTCCCGATGTTGGTCCCGATCTGAAGGAGATTGTCCTATCCCAGGATCAGGATCCCTTCTTCAAGAAGAACATGTTTCTCAACTTTGGCGACCTGGGAGGCAACATCAAGGAGTACGTTGGCCAGTTTCAATCTAAGACTAAGAACAACGAAAACATCGAGTCAATATCCGATATGAAACGATTTATTGAGGAGTATCCCGAGTTCCGCAAGCTCTCTGGCAATGTTAGCAAACATGTCACACTGGTTTCGGAACTCAGTCGGAGGGTGGCAGCAGAGAACTTGCTTGAAGTCAGCGAGCTAGAACAGAGTCTGGCCTGCAATGAGAATCATGGAACTGACGTGAAGGTAATGCAATATCACTTTGACACGAGTGTTCGACGTCGCTAACCAAGTACGAGAATATCCAACGACTCATTCAGTCTCCCAACGTCACTTCAGAAAGCAAGGTTGGCCTGGTGGCCCTGTATGCCCTTCGATATCAGAAGCATCCCTCAAACTCCCTTGCCATGCTCACAGACCTTCTCGTCGCAGCTGGTGGCGTGGCCCCTCGGCAGGCAGAGCTTGTGGACAAGTTGGCAGCATACCACACATCGCTTCAGGCGTCTCAGTCCCAAAGTGGAATCTCGGAAATCTTCGAGTCAGCTGGCATCTTTTCTGGAGCGTCAAGCCGTTTCAAGGGCCTCAAGGGTGTTGAGAACGTCTACACGCAACACAGCCCACTTCTCGAGAGCACCCTTCAGAACATGATCAAGGGCAGGTTAAAGGAACAGCAGTATCCGTTCGTGGAGGGTGGAGGCACGACCAAGGACAAGCCTCAGGACATTATCGTGTTTATTGCCGGCGGCGCTACATATGAGGAGGCAAAGATGATTGCAGGTCTGAATGCGACGAGCCCTGGCGTACGAATCGTCCTCGGCGGTACAACAGTCCACAACTCGGCCTCATTCTTGGAAGAGGTTGATGATGCTGTCACATCATGGCCAGAGGCTCGGGGTAGGAGATAAATGGTTAGAGGAGGTGTATTGTTTTATGACAGCAATGAGTGTAAGGTCTCTTTTTAGTCTAGAATCGGGTCTGAAAAGCTCTGAGAGTATCTTCAGAGACGGGAGAGCCTGGTTTGGTGTTTAGGTAGGTACTTAGGTTGGTAGGCAGGTAGTTCAACTCGATAGCGTCATATTCCGGCTAGTCGCAACTCCATTAATGGCAACTAATTGATTTCAACATTGGATGGCGAAAGGCGAATTTTGCATCCCAAGCGACGACATGCAATGCGTTCCCTATTAAGACCAAGGCCAACCGTTTGGCGACGTCAATGGCAGATTGGAAGACGACGGCATCTTGCGACTGTATCCGGCGACTCGAGGTGAGCCTGAATATCGCTCTGTCGCTTATCGCAATCATATCTAACAGCCGAAACAGGCCCTTTGATGTGGTGGTGATTGGAGGTGGCCATGCTGGCGCCGAAGCATGCGCCGCTGCCGCACGAGCCGGAGCCCGGACGGCATTGATCACACCGAAACTCGACAACCTAGGAACATGTTCGTGCAACCCGAGTTTCGGAGGAATTGGCAAGGGAACCATCATTCGGGAGATTGATGCGCTCGACGGTCTGGCGGGGAGGATCATTGACAAGGCGGGCGTGCAGTTTCACGTGTTGAACCGAAGGAAGGGAGCGGCGGTTTGGGTTTGTAACATTTCTAGTCTTGACGAGATTGAAAAGCTAATGGAGATTGCGACAGGGACCTCGTGCTCAGATCGATCGAGATTTGTACAAGAAACATATGAGGGAGGAACTCTCTTCGTACCCGAACCTATCCATCGTCCTCGACAGCGTCTCCGATATCGTCCTTTCAGACCAAGAACCTGTAGACGGCGCTTCAAGTCGCATCGCCGGCGTGCGACTCGAGTCGGGTCAAGTCCTCCCCACGAGCAAGGTCATCATCACGACGGGCACATTTCTCGGCGGCGAAATACACATTGGTCTAGAATGCTATCCTGCTGGTCGCATCGGAGAGGCTGCAACCTTTGGTCTGAGCAAGTCACTTCGAGATGCGGGCTTTCAGCTTGGACGTCTCAAGACGGGAACACCACCGAGAATCGCCAGGGACAGCATCAAGTTTGACATTTTGGAAAAGCAGTACGGCGATGATCCTCCTTCTCCGTTCAGCTATCTGAATGATACGGTTGCGGTGGAGGAGCAGCTTACTTGCAATGTTACTTATACGAATGAGAGGACGCATCAGATTGTTCGGGATAACCTCGACAAGACGATCCATATCCGCGAGACTATCAAGGGTCCGCGGTACTGTCCTTCTCTGGAATCAAAGGTTATTCGGTTCGCTGACAAGGATCGGCATATCGTTTGGCTTGAGCCTGAGGGCTTTGATAGCCCTGTCGTCTACCCGAACGGGTTGTCAATGACAATTCCTGCGGACGCTCAGGAGCAGGCTCTCCGTACGATCCCAGGTCTGGAGGATTCCAAGATGCTTCAGCCGGGATATGGTGTCGAATATGACTACATCGACCCTCGCGGCCTCAGATCAACGCTAGAAACAAAGGCCATCAGCGGTCTGTATCTGGCTGGACAGATCAACGGAACTACAGGTTATGAAGAAGCCGCAGGCCAGGGAGTTCTCGCGGGTATCAACGCAGGCCGTGCAGCCAAGGGACTCCCAGGCGTATCCCTGTCACGAGGTGATGGCTACATTGGCATCATGATCGACGACCTCATCACAAAGGGCGTCACTGAGCCATACCGAATGTTCACTTCACGAAGCGAATTCCGCATGGCTGCCCGAGCTGACAACGCCGATTTCCGACTTACATCCAAGGGCCACGAATGGGGTGTCATCTCGGATAAGCGATGGAGGACATATAGTGATGAGCGCCAGCAAATGGACGACCTCACAAAGGCCCTCCGGTCTGTATCCCTCAGCCCTGCACAGTGGATCGAAAAGGGCTTCCATCTCAAGCGCAACACAGCACGTCGTGATGGTCTCGACATGCTCCGACTCTCAAGCTCCAACACACGCATCGAGCTTGAACAACTAGTATCCGTCGTACCAGAGATAATGAACTACTCGCCACGTATACGCAGCCGTGTTGCCATCGAGGCCTTTTACGCCCCCTACATCAAAATGCAAGAAGCAGAACGCAGCCAATTCACAAACGACGAACGAGTGCGCATCCCCACAAGTCTCGACTACGATGAGATTCCCGGTCTTGCAATCTCAGAAAAGGAAGCTCTCAAGGTTGCCAGGCCAGAGACTCTTGCTCAGGCAAGACGGGTAGAGGGTGTGACTCCATCAGGAAGTTTACGACTCTTAGCCTACGTCAGAAGACGCCCATCTCGAGAGAGTTTAGGCGAGGTCCCCTGATTTCATGGGGGGAAATAAAAGGGAAATAAACAAAACTTTAGATTGAGTTTTCCCCTCCCTTGTATGAAAGAAAGGTTTTTGTACGAATATTAAAAAGAAGCATTTGGGCTAAGGCGTTTTATCTTGCAGGGGGAGATCACAAAAAAGTCAATCTAGTTAGAAAGATCGGTTGGGCTGTGGGAACAAATAAGCTTATTTCTCGAACGGACAAAAAAGCATATCTTGTCTTTGGTCTCCTCCCGTAGGGCTGCATGTTTTTGACGTTGAGACTAGTTGGGATAACTTCACTAGTTCAAAGCATACCAAAACAAACACATGCATTTAAAGCTACTGTATAGTTTGAAACCATGATTTGAGCTTAACTTGACGGATAGAACGTTTTTTTTAAATTAATTTCATTCAGGGGGGCATCTGTTATACATATGGGTGTGTGTGATATCACACCAACCGTGTGAGACTCACACGAATTCAGCTCTTGGCTAGTGAGGTTTTTTTTAGTCTCATCAACGGTGCTTGTCCCGTAGCGACTCGAATTACCAAGTCTGTACATTTTACTCTTTTTTAAAGGCCAAGATTCCCCCTTTTTCAGGGTTTGGGCTTGTTAAGAATCTTGACAGCATCCTTTGTATAAATATAACTCGCTCCACTCCAAATAGTCGTACCAGCAACAACATATCTATCACAACATCAGCTTCAACAATCCACCAACTCGAGATGTTTGACTTACTGCATTATTGTCAATGCGGGTGTTAGGTCTGTTCCCACTAGTGGTGCAGCAGTCGTAACTCCAACGAGAGCAAGTTGCAAAAAGGTGTTGTACTTGCTGATAGTAGTAGGACGCACTTCAGCAGAAGGGAGAGAGAAGTCCCAGTATCTGGCAAACGTCTTTGGAGGAGGGAGTGAAATCCATCGGTAGTAGATTGCTGAAATGGCGAGACCTACATCTCTACCAAGGATGACGGTTGCAACCCATACTGTCAAAGTGTCAGTTTTGTTTCGTTTCATCGATATATATGATATGTGATATAGCATACTCGGCAGGGCTCCCTTGATAGCAAGACAAACCGTCAAGATTGTCATGAGCGTCTTATCAGCCATAGGATCAATGACTGTCCCCACGACAGTCTTGCTGTTCCACCGTCGTGCGATCCATCCATCTAGCAGGTCTGTAACTCCAGCATAGGCAAACAGTCCCACTGCCCAGGCGTGTTGGTCATGTAGCACTAGATATCCGATGGCTGGTGCGGCGATGAGGCGTGTGAAGGTTAGGACGTTGGGGATCGTGTAGATGTCTTCGTGGAGGACGGCCGGGCGGGTAGGAGGAGTAGTAGTCTTTTTAAGGGCTGCTGGTCTGTTAACAAGTCAGTTTAATATCTCATAAAGTCCATTGATAGATAGACAAAAACTTACTCAACACGCTCTTCCTTATTCTTTTGCTCCAACCAAGCTTGCGACCTAGTAAAGAACAATCTCCTCGTAGTCGCAAACCTCAACCCAACAGGCGAGCACCTGCTAGCCGCCCGCCCAGCCAACCTCGCAGACAGCAACATCTAGACTGGCTTGCTGTCAAGAACAAACAAATACAGGGTGATCAATTGGAGAGGGGGGGGGAATTCGGTTGCCCCGATTCCGAACCGACCGATCTTCTTCCTGTACTTTTTTTGCGCATCTGTCGATTGGCTGCGTAACAGAAAAAAAAAAACCGACCCCCGTTAGCGGGCTTTGTCCCACCTCCCCGGACATGTGAATACGTACCTCTCTCTGACAGTAAAAAAAAAAAAAGCACGTGCTCTCCAATCGCATCTTTTTCGAGCCCCACGCCAAAAACAGCTACGGAATCCCTTTTTTTCTCGGCACTCGCCGGACGGGGTTGTGTGGGGTTTTCGTGTCTTTTTCTGCCCGCGGGAACCACGGCACAGGGATCCGGTTATCTCCCCCCGGAGCCGAGATGGGATGCCCACCGCCGCGTCGTCCGGGAAGGAAACCCCCTTTTTGTTTTAGAATGGGACGACCGGTTTTTTTTTTTTTTTTCTCCAGAGATTTACCTAGCGAGAGAGAGAAGGCCAAGAGATGGGTTTGACTAGGATAAACGTCATCCTTTTTCGTATGGATTTGGAATTGGACATTAGACTGTTGCCCGTGCACTGCACTGCACTTGCATCTTGTAGTGGCTGTTACACACACCAACTGACACTAACTACGTAGGTATTCACGATTGCAAACAGCCCAAGACAAACGAGACAATGATCCAGAGAGTTTGCATATCTGCCTTTTATCCGTTTTCCTTCTAGAAGGTCGCTACCGGATAATCTAAAACAATGCGTCCACGAGGGATTGACAGAGCATAACCTTATTGGGTCATCAAATACACCCCCAACTTGGTATATCGGACATCCCACTGCCCAGAGTTAATCAATGATTGGCTTGCATACCTACAACAAGGTTATCGATTTGACAAGGAAGTCCAGGGGCCTGTTTCACATTTTCATCACGCCCTCTCTAGCTGCTAGATTACTAACAACTGCGACAAGGTTGCGGAACACACGGGTAAGGGAACTCTGAAACTTTGAATCCATCTCCAAGTCATGGAGCGCCACTTAGACCTAGTGCCGTCTGGGCACTCTCATGATTTTTTGGACTTTTTTTTTTGTATTAATTTGATACCTAATACTAAAAACTGGGCTTTTTAGAAGAGATTTGAGTTATCCATATTTGAAGTGTCAATACCCGAAATCTCGGGCATGTAAGAAAATGATGAAGAGAGGTGCGGATTGGGAGGCAATGTTACATATGCCTGTTGTTGTTGTGTGTGATGATGTTGTTGTTGCTGCTGATGTTGCTGCTGCTGTTGCTGTTGTTGCAAATGCTGCAGATGTGCTGGTGACATGAGCTGCTGTTGTTCGTGTTGTTGTTGTGGTGGTTGTTGATGTGGATGATGTTGGTGATGATGATGTTGTTGCTGCTGTTGTTGTTGCATGTGGATCGGCGGCAGCTGGCCTTGTGCATAATAGTAGCCCATGTGGTAATTGGGCATCATAGGCGGCACTTGTTGGATAGATGTATTGTAACCATAGTCAACAAGGACTTGGCTCTGGTAGCGCTCGTCAGTGGAGCTGTCGGTGCCGTCGATAGGCGCTCGGAAGTTTTGCGACATGAGGAGCTCGCTGCGAGGGATGAGGTTCCGGAGGTCCGGATGATTCGAGGGACAGGTGAGGCGGCCTGACTTGACATCTTCGCATGTGTAGTAGCTCACCAGGTGGTGGGGGACACCCTGGAAGGTTATGCTGATTGTCTTCTTGACCAGGCCCGACTGCTTGAAGTCGTACGAGTCCACCAGAGAGCCGATCAGAGCACGGTCGTCGTCTCTATTCTCGCACCGCGACTCGGTCTTTGTGATGCCGTTGCTCATCTTCTTGGGCTTCTTGAGGGCGCGCTTCTTCTCGCCTGGGCCAAAGGGCCTCTCGAGCTCGCGGTAGACGAGGAAGTTGTCTAGTATGCGGCTTGGACTCCATGACACACCGTCTGTCCAGCGCTTGATTCCTGAGGCGTGCTCCTCGTAGATGAATACATTCCCGCTTCTGATGAGCTCTTGTCGTTCTCGATCTTGTGGTCGTCGTGGGACGTGATTGCGTGCACCTGACAGACAGGCCTCGAAGATGATGAGGGCATCGAGAGTTGAGTGGATGTACCCCACGTATGTGGGTAGCAGAGTACTGCTCATTGTGAAGAGGAATGTGAATGTGCAAGGAGGACAAGATGAAGTAAGAGTGAAGAGGAGGTAGTAGAAAGGCAAGATGCCCCGGGAGAGGGTGTGGTGGTAATATGGAAGATGGGAGTACTGGTGGTGCTGGTGCTGTACTACTTCAAGTTTGTCTGTGTCGCCTGGGATATTGTGTAAAGGATAATTGAAATAAGAGTTCAAGTTGAGCTTGTTCCAATTATCTTCTGGAGAGAGTTTGGGAAGAGGGTGAGTTTGGAGGTTGGATGTAATGGAGTTGGTGTGGGGAAGAGAGGAAGGGGGGTCCGTACCTTATATAGACTGTGACTGCCGCAAGTCGACTTGGAGGAGGAGATAAAAAAAACACCACACAACAAGGCGGCTTTGAACCACCTTTTCCCCAACGATTTTTCTTTCCCAGGTCAGGAACCACTGAGTCACCGGGTGCTTAGATCTAGATATCAGTTGATCTGGTTCCTGCATGTCTGCATCTTGTTAAATCTCGGGGCCACGAGGTTTCTACCATGCAGCTTTGCGGACCGAAGCAAAAAATAAAAAAGTGTGTTTGCTTGCGCGAATAGCTCCGGGAGCCATGATGGAGAACCGATGATGGTGGATGGCATGGCAGCCCGGGACCTTGCTTTGCTTGGCCCTGGGACTTGACTTACTGGGACGGGACTGCGGCGGCTCTGTGGGGCGCACGCAGCAACCTACCTAGAGCTAGAGAGAGAGAGGTACCCATCCCAAAAGCCCAAGCCAGCCAGCCAGCCAGCCCAGCCAGCCCGGCCCAGCCCAGCAGGTGGAAACCTGGAGGGACCCAAGGCGTGTGTGCACTGAACTGCTGCACTTGGTGTGTCGACGGGAATTGATTTTGGGCTGTATGTACCGAACGATCCATCCTTGGATGGAGCGATCCATCGTTCGTCCGTCCGTCGCCGCGATATTCGTTCACACAAGTGTCCCTTCTCTAATGCTCCTCTCTCTCCCTCCGACCCCCCTAGACTGCTTGCGGCCTTGGTCTTTACGTATCCGTGCTCTTGTCTCCTCGAGGGTCCTTGTTGCGCGCGCGTAGTCTATTCGGACTAGACCAGGCAAAGTGGTGCCTTTTGCCTTGCCTTGCCTTGCCTTGCCTTGCCTTGCCTTGCCATGCCTTACCTCTTGTTGCACCCCCGCCTCTATCCTTCTCCTCATCATCTCCTTCCCCCTCTCGTTCGGGTTTCTAATTCTCACCGTGAACACCTTGCTTGATACAGGCACCTACCTACCTAGGTAGTTAGTTAGGGTGGAGGTAGGTAGGTACCTTCGTTCTCGCGTTTTTCTTACTGGCGCCTCGCGTTTCTCCATCATGGATCCTTCCCTTAGTACGTAGGTCTTGTGTCTGGCTCCCATCGGCCTCATCCTTTCCCATCTCGCAGTACCGACGACAAGGTACTTGGCAGGTCCCGGCGTGCCAATTCTGGTGGGACTGCACCCCCAGATGAGGGACCGCTAAACCTTTTTTGGTGACAATGCGTGGCTGCTGTGGCTGGAGCTTGGCGTTTCTCTGTCTGCACACTCCCCCCCTGCTACACAAGATGCACGCCCCTCCTTGATGCACCTCTGACGCACCGCGAGGAGCTCCTGTCTACAGTGGCTTTGCGCCTCTACGCGTTCGTTTCACCCCCATCAGGGCCGCCTCTGGTCTCTGCCTCTTACACGGACGGCAAGCTTGGGGATGGATGGATGGATGGATTTGATTTGCATCCATTCGCAAAGGCCATCTTTCATCTCGGCCAGATGTGTCACGCTTCTTTTTTTCCTTATTCTCGCTTGCTTCTCATGTTCCGCTTCGTAATCGGCCGAGAGATTGAGATTGAAGGGACTAACTCAACACATTTTGAACCTGTTTCCGGCATTTATCGCTTTGACCTGACTTGACCCTGTGTGACCTCTCTCTCTCTCTCTTCGTCTTCACTCACTCTCTCTCTCTCCCATAGATCCACTCAAAAAGGGCCAAAGCACACACCCCCAACCAAAAGAGAACACCTCGTCTTGTCACTGCCGAGCCTCGTCGACACTCCTAGTCGGCTCTTTTCCTTGCCTGGGGTGCCCTGGACGCCACAATTCCAAGGCACGCCATCGCCGTGACCTCCGCGCACCAGTACCAGCAAGCAAGCAGCCCCGTCGTCCCCATGGATTGCTATGACCATGATGGATTTGGAAAACGGGCACCAAGCAAGCAAGCAGCCCAGGACCACGACCCCCCCCCCGGTGGCCGTCGGCGCCGAAAGAGAGAGAGGGCTGTGAAGGATGGGCCGCGTCTTCCTCGCACCGAGAAACACAACGCAACGCAACTACACAATCGTCGTCGTTTCTGACAAACATGATCAGAATGACCCAGAAAGGTGGCTGGCGCCCGCCCATCGAATCCCCCCGCCCGGAGCCCCGGAGACGGCCGAGGCGTCCGACGCCGGTCTTCAACACCACCCCGACCGTGACGCTGTCTCGGGTTAGAATCCCCTAATCTTTTTTTTATCTCAAATGTTCGTTTTACAACAAAAATGGCTCGTGCTCCTCCTGCCATCGTTTGCGACGACCTGGGGTTCCCGAATTTGTCATGGGGGTCATGGGTCAACGAGGGTCAGACAGGCGTCACAGATGAATACGTGCGTACGTAGGTAGCAGTTAGGACCATCTTGGCTGGGAAAGCCCGGACAGTCTAGTAGCCCAGTCCCGTTCCGTTGACGAAAGCATCCATCGTATCGTCCGTCCGTAGGGCTCGATCTCCATCTCCCCGATTTCAGAGTTTCACAACGGTCTCTCCTGTTTCCCTACTTTATTCCCATTTACTTTTTTAATCGTGTAAAAAATATATTTGGTATAAGCTTGTCGACAGTTGATTCATTTTAATTATGTCCAGTATCCAGATAATAGACAACTAACACCATGATGGTCCTGGGCACCCGTTGGGTTCTCAAGTGAGAGTGAGGGATGGAGGGGGAGGGCGCATCAGGTTCCAAGCACGTGCGTGAGACGACAGACAAGATAGTCAGTCTAGCTCAATTCACCCCAAGATGATCAAGGAGCCTTATGCAGATTGCGCCTCATCAAACAGATGGAGACGTACGTACGTACGACTGATGGGGGCAAGATGCTTGCTGGGCTGGGCTGGGCAGGGCTTCGATTGATTCGATTGTCAAAAGTTCCCAAGCAAGTCCCCTCCATGCCATGCCGTGTTCCATGGGATGGGGATGGGGATGCCCCCCTTCCAGCCTTAATCGACATGAACCACGGGCAGTTGCATGCATCTAGGACCATACTATACGTGATGTAATTGTAATTGCGATTGACCCCCCCATCTTTTTTTCCACTCTGTTAATCCATCAAACAAAAACGAGCAAGAGACACACACAAAAAAGGAACATGCCGTAATTTATTTTAGCTGCTGATTCCACCCGTTTTCCCTACCAGGATCCAGGATAGAAAAAATCCTTGTCACCCTGGGTTCCGTCTATTTCGACCTTAGGTGCGTGCCCTGTCTTTGCCTTGTCGGCGTCGCCTTGCCTTACCCTGTTCCCTTTTCATGTCTCATGGATGCCCTCTCTCTCTCTTTTTTCCTTCTAGCGCGCTTGTCTTGTGATACCATACAACCTTGCAAGGCCCTGCATGGGCGGCAGAGCGAGCGAGAGCACAGTGATGATGACCTTTTTTTTTTTTTTTGGCTTGTGAAGAACCACACTTGTAGGTCCGACAGCAAAAAGAGACCAGGGATAATTATTGAGTACCTACGTACCCCCCCATGGATCCCATCCCCAATGATCCCATCCCATCCCATCCCCCTCAAGTCAAGACAAGACAAGACAAGGAGATTCCCATTAACCCACAGGTCCATGCCATGACACCCTCCCAGAACCTCCATCCCCGTCTGGCATGCATCTTCCTCCGGCATTGGCTTTGGTGCCTGTATCGTCGCTCTTGGGGAGCTCTTAGCGGCCCCCACCCGTCCCTAGTTTCTTTGGTACCTTTTCTGGCCCTTGGATTGGCCTTTTGCCTCTGCCGTCCTGCAGACCATCTCTGCCTCGTTCCGCCATTGGACGCCTGGCCCATCCCCATCTTTTCGAGCTTTCCTGTCCCCTTCCCACACCCCCTTGTCCTTGTTCATGCTTGCTTGCTCCCTCCTTCCCTCCTCTCTCTCTCTCTCTCTCTGAGTGTCTCCCCCCCTCGTTCGGTTTCGGTTCATAGAGGCACAAGGGCACAGGGCACAGAGCAAGGACCCCCGGGAACGTGCAAGGGCCCAATGTGGGAGAGCCGATGAGGCGGGATTTCAGCTTGCAATTGGGTGGGATTCTCCAATTGGCTTTCTAATACTCTTTCTAAGTCTCTCCGACTCTCTCCCTCTCCCGCTCTCCCACCTCTCTACCGTAACAGGTACCGACCGTGCAAGGCTCCGACAACACTGCACCTCACCTACCGGCCGCACTCTTCATAGTGTCCGTTACATACCGAGCTGGAAAGTCCGCCATCCGACATGATCTGCTGCTTGCTTGATGCCGCTTCTGCTGCTGCTGCGCCGCCCCCCCTCCCCCGGTCCCACGGCTCTTCTACCAACTCCCATCTTGGCATGACACACAATCGAGATAGCTTACAATTACGTCTTCGTGCCTTAGCAAGTCCCCTAGTTAGCAGTTATGATACAGTACATGCCACCAACTTGTTGCTGCTGAGTGAGAATGTCCGGCAAGCCAGCCAGCCAGAGGAGAGCAGAGCCAGCGCCAAAGCCAGCCTCCAGCGACAGATATTACACTACAAGACTCGACAACATCGTCAGCATCATTACAATCACCATCATCGTCATAACCACAACAAATCAGCCGAAATCCCCCCCCTCCTTAATAGCCAATCTACAATCTGTCTGTTCATTTTACACACTACCCATACCCATACCCGTACCCGTACACCTTCATTCACATGCTGCATTCTCCTCTTCTTGCCCCGTGCTTCACTGGTGAAATGGCGCAGTCGCAGCAGCGCAAAGGCCAACAACAACAACAACATCGAAAATGGTATCAGACGCAAGCATCAGCATCTTCATCGACGTCGTGGTGGTCCAAAATGGCCAATACATGCGCCCGCGCCGCCCTCGTCACTCAGCCCTGGCCACTGTAAAACCAGGGCTCTTCGCCTGCTCGGTAGCGTCGCCCTGGCACTCGCACCGGGACTGGAACCGTCCCATCAAATATGCCCATGTCCGTGACCTGCTGCTGCTGGGTATGGCTCGTATCGCCTCCCTTGTCCGGCTCGCCCGATGGGTTCCCCGCCTGCACGCGTGCCTGGGCCTCCGCCGCCTTGACCTCGGTGCTGCCACCACTCAAGCTGACGAGGACGGCACTGCTGCTCTGGCTCTGGTGGTGGTTCTTGCTGGTGCTGCCGGCGTTGGCGCTGGCGCGGGCCATGCTGCTGTTGGTGGTGGTGCCTCTACTGCTGCTAATGCCGCTGCTGCTACTGCTGTTGCGGCTGCTCACCCGCACCACAACGCCGCTCTCCCAATTGCGACAGCTCATCTTGGGCTGCCCTGTCGCTCGGTCCTTGACTATGCGGCCCCTGTTTGGCGCATCGCGGCCGCAACCCGTCAGCGTCAGATTCATACAGTCGTCACCGTTCCGTCTAAGTCGTTCCCAAGACTCTCTAGCTAGTTCGTAGGGCGCTCCACCACGGCACCATCGCACCGTCCGTGGATGGATGTCGCTTGGTGTCTTGTTGTCTCATGTTTCCCCCATGTCTCACAAAGGGGGTTAGGGATTAAGAAAAAAAGGGTCTCACTCACCACGCGCTCTCCGACAGATTTGCGCTGCCCACATACGCCCAACCCGGAGATAGCACTGCCGCATTCAGTTCCGCTGAATCATCATTTTCATCATGACGATCCGGCTCATGCTGTCCGCGTTCAGGTTCAATTCCAGGTCCACGTCGTTGACGCGGCTCCGCACTCGACTGCTCAGCTGCTCCCGCTTTCGTACTTTTGGAGACTTGCCGACGCACAAAGATCATCTTGCTATGCATCAAGAGTCCCTCCCGATTGTTCACACAGTCCCGCACCAGTTCGGTGGGGAAGGTCGCCGAGCGCCACCACTTGGGCTGGACGCAGATGGTGCCCGCAGCCTGCATCCCGCGCCTCTTGTGTTAGCGTACATCATTTAGTTACTGATTGCAGCACCTCTTTCTCTCATCATTTGTTTGCATGTGAGGATTCTCCAGTTTTTCCCGATCTGCAAACAAGACGGGCAGAAACTCACCATGCGCCCTCCTCGACTCTGGGCCACCGTCTCGTCTGTCGGAAAATAGATTCGGAAACGGTCCTTTAGCTTGGCTTGCCATGAGCTTGACGACTTGTTCTTGGCTGCTGCGCCCGTTCGGCCTATCCTCGACTTGTACTCGGCCATGCCATCGTCTCCTATGTCGCGCGTCAGGCCATCCGTTCTCCGTCAGTCCACATCGCGGCGATCCAAGGGCCATGTGTGGGGTGGAGTCAGTCCGGGAAGAGGGGTGCAGTGCATCGCATTGCAGTGTAGGTAGTGCATTACACAGTATTTTGAGTACATAGAAAAGTGCCTCCTTACCTCTACAAGCATTGTACATTGCGCCCACCAAGTCGTAGTTGAGGGATCCAAGAGAAGCGCACTGGACCAATGGTTCGCTCGAGGTTAGTGATTTGCTCATTCAAGTTGCCATTCGGCGGCGGCAGTGACGGCACCCACCACGATGTCCACCTCGACGGGGTCGTCGGTGGCCAGTCCGAGAGAAGCCACACTGTTGCCGAGTCCGCAGTATCCTGTTCGGAGAGGACGAACTCATGTGAGCCATTGTTACACAGGATCTCGCCAGAAGAGACCTGTCAACTCACCTATTCGCTTGAGAGAATCACCAACATGACCTCCTGGGCTACAATTCCGCAATCAGCGCATCATCCATGTGGGGTCCGCCCAGCCCATCTCAAGTCGCCATCACAAGTGACTGACTTGATTGACTGGCTGACGGATTCTCGCGGGTTTGCACGGGCTTACATGGTGTACACAAACCCCAAGTGCTTCGTCCTTGAGAAATCGTAGTTGGCGAGGCTGCTGACCATGCCCACACCAACACCGGTCTCTGACAGGAATCGGCCGAGCTCGGTACAGAAAGGGGTTGGTTGGTGATGGACCGAGGCCTCTAGCTTGGGGAGATCGATCAAAAAGACCATCTGGAGAGATCTGGTCAGCAAATCATGCTCAAGGGCGCCCCGGAAGGCGCAGCCTCGTTCAGCTACCAACGTTCTCCATGACGCCAGTCTCGCCCCAGTCGTAGGGGACCAGATTCGCTGTGGGTACTACCACTCTGAGGTAGTCGGGATACTTGAGCAGCTGGAGTTTGGAATGCATCGCCCCGGGCCCATTCATGGCCGGGAAGCAGAACCTGATGCCCGGTGGCGTGTTGGATTGCATTTCTCTCTTCTGTGGCAGGGTCCGTCGTCAGCCTCCAGGTCTTGTCCCGTGTCACGAATTCCCAAAGGGGGGAGACGTCGAGTCAGTCGTGATTGACACACACCTGGGATTCGTCTGCCGCATATGCCACGAGCAGCAACTTGGTCCTCCTGAGGTCGATCTTTGATAGAAGCCACTCGTCATCCCACTGGTATGAGCTGAGGACGGCAAGCTCCAGCCTATCTTTCTGAAACACCTCCTCGATCTTGATGTCCTCGGAAGTGCGTGGATATCCCCTCGCCCAAGTCCGCTTGACGACACCGCCTGGGAACGGCGGCGAGGAGCTCGGGGACCATGGCCCGGGCAGAGACCTAGACGGTTCGACGGGCGTCTTTCTCTTGGGCGGTGGAACCTCTACAACGTCGTCGTCGTCGTCTTCGTCCAAAGGGGAGCGGCGCCGCTTGGCCAACCTCTGCAGCCTTTCCTGTTCCATCTTCTTGCGATCGAGCGAGAGGAGGCCGAACGAGGCCCCGCCCGAGCCAGTCCCGTTCCGGCGGCTCGATGAAGCTGAAGAAGCTGATGCGGGTGGGACCTGGGATGATGTTTGCTGATCTTGACTCTCTTTCACCTCCTGTTCCTGAAGCGAGAGGGCGATGGCATAGCGCAGCGCCTCGTCCTCGTCCATGTCGCTCCCCGGGTCGGGGACATCTTGGCGGGATCCAGACATCCCTTCCAGCTCGGCTCCAGCGTTGGTTCCTGAAGGCAAAGTGTTTGGGATGAAGTCAACTGAGTTTGTGGGTTTGGGCGACGGTTATCGAGTATAATTGTTTTTGAATTTGGATGGCTTAATCACAAACGTTGTCGTTTAAAGGCGAGACAAGGCTTGCTACGTCAAGATCCCTGCATTCACATCCATTGTAATGTTACACAACGCGAGGTCACGTGCCATCGTGTCGCCCATGATCCTTGTCAAAGGGAGGCAGGTCCATGATCGGGCAGGTGATGGTGGAGCTACCCTGGAGAAGACAAAGGATGCGACGTGAATATCGTGAGTATCACAGCCTCAATATCACAGCGTGTCCTCCTGTTGCAGTTTCCCTCTAGAAGTCCCTCCTGGTCACCAGATACAATGGCTGCAGTCTATGATCCGCGGTACCTCCGATATGTGGATAATTCCTTGCATGGTGGCTCCGATCATGTTACAAGGCTGTATCAAAGTCAATGACGTCCACGAAGCCACCCGGTCTTATATCTCGGTCGTTATGCCACCACTGCCCTCTTGCATTCACCAATCTCACCGTTAATATCGCCGTGACTTCAATCTGCAAGCATGAGCAGCGATAAAAAGCATATCGTGGTTGTCGGCGCGGGGGCAGCCGGCATGGTGAGTGATGCAATTACCTAACCCATGTACATCAACATTAAACTTACCGCACCACAGTCATGTGCGGCCACTCTCATGAACCACCCCAACAAATTCAAGGTCACTGTGCTTGAGGCCTGCGATGTTGTGGGCGGCCAGGCAACCTCAATCCCTCTTGACGAGGAGCGATACGGTGCAGCCTGGATGAACAATGGAGTGCAAGGCGGTTCTCCGGTCCGTTACAATGACACCGAGAGATATCGGCGATACTAACACGCTGTTCAGATCTTCAAGCACACATTCAACTTCTTCAAGCAGCATGGCCACCCACCAGAGGAGGTCGAGCTGCAGGTCTCGTTCGGCAAGGGGGAAGATCGCTTCTGGACCAACTGCTTCCCTAGCAATCTCATCTCCCAGTTCTCGTCTGACATTAAGCGGTTCGGCTTCTTCCTCAAGTTCATCAAGTGGACCATGCCGGTGTTCGGCCTTATCCCGATCAGAGTCATGATGCGGCTTTTCTTCTTCAGCAAGGAGTTTGGCGACAAGATGGTGTACCCCCTCATCGCCCTCTTCCTCGGCACCGGGAACCAGACTGCCAATGTCCCTTCAGCCATTGTAGAGAGGCTTTTTGATGACCCCAACATGAAGCTGTGGGACTACGACTCAGAGACATTGCTGCCTAATTTGCCAAAGATGGTCACCTTTGACAATCTCGACGAGTTTTACAAGAAGTGGAAGGATGATCTGTTGAGTAAGGGTGCCGATGTCCGGACCAACACTGAGGTCGAGACAGTACTGCATAGATCCAAGAATAGCGTCAAGCTCCGCATCAAGAACAACAAGACCGAAGAGGTTACCGAGGAGTCATTCGATGGCATGGTCCTCTGCGTTCTTGCAGACACTGCCCTCAACCTCCTGGGCAACACTGCCACCATGCGCGAGAAGCTCGTCCTCGGAGGCGCAGCTTTCTACGACGATATTACTATCACTCACTCCGATTCCAAGTACTTCGAAGAGCACTACGAAACCCACTTCAAACCTAATCTCTGCGCCGAGCCCAAATCGGATGACCAGAAGAAACAGGTGTCCTTCTCCAAGGGCGAGGGCGACTCCCCAGGCTTCCGGCCCATGTACTACACGTACACGTACCCCGAAGATCCCAAGAAGATTGAAATGTCGTTCAACTGCAGTAACTACCAGCACCAGCTCAAGAAGGCAAACCTCGAGTCTGGTGATGCGTATGAGCCCGTGTACCAGACCATCTTCCTGAACAGCCAGGAGCGTGACAAGTGGACGATTGACAAGATTGACGAATCCAAGATCATTAAGAAGAACTGGTGGCATCAGCTAGGACATAGGTGGCAGCATTACCTCCGTGTCGTCCCAGGCATGATGTTTCTGCATGGCAAGCAGAGCACCTTCTTTGCTGGCTCCTGGACATTGGTTGTATGTTCCCCCAACTCAATATCTGACTTTGAAGAAACTGACAGACGGTTCCAGAACATGCATGAACTTGCTTGTGTTAGTGGCATCGCTGCAGCTTACCATCTTGGTGCCGACTATGTCAAGTTTGACGACTTTGCTGAGGACTTCTTCTCCAAGTATCTGCTTCTTTCTCATGGGATGATGTATTCCCGAGAGGAAAAGAGGAGGCAGAAGTCCAAGAAGTGATACACTGAGCTTCAGATCTAGTTGTGTGTCCTGGCCTTGGGGCCTCGCTGCTGCTGTGTTATCCATGCTGGACTGCTCTCACCCTTAACTGAATTATTCCCAAGTCTTGTCCCACATGCTACACCCCAACCAAACCAAATAGCTTGATACTCTTGCATATCACAACAATAACATAAACTACATATTAGACTTGCAACTTTGGCATAACTTTACTGTGAAGCAAGTCACTTTATTACACATGAACCAGTTGCTGGGCAACGCATCATGAGATTCATCAACTACCAGTAATCATCGCTATCAACGCGCCTCATACTAGATGCCAAAAGACATCTGTACTACCAACATCCCCCCTATCCACCATGCTTTCATATGAACTGAAAAGAAAAAACCCTTGGGTATCGTCAAAAACAGTCCAAGAAGCAAATGATTGATCGTGATACAACCCGCACATCCCAAATGTACATCCAGGCTCCCTCGATATAAACAACCCACCGTCTAGACCTATAGGCTCTCCCTTTGAGAGCAGAGTCTGAGACAGTAGTAAAAGAAAAATCAGTAGATGACTCCGAGGTATCCCATAGCTGAATCACAAAGCCTAACCCGACACTCCGTCCGATATGTCTTGAATCCTTGAAACGCCCAAGTCCAAGAGACAAAGCCGATTCTCCCCTGTCATGTGACGAGAAACACCGTCGTCATATATCGCGTTCCGTTGATGCCGTCTGGTCTGAGGACTGCCGTCAGTCGAAAAGAGATGTAGAAGGAGTAATGAAAACCCCTGAACCGTCAAACGCCCAGAATGATGGTGTGTGTGTGTTGTGTGTGTAGAGTCTAGGAAAATAGACGAGGGTTTTGGCCTGGAGATCCAGCTGCCAAGTCAAGTTTGAGAATACGTCGAAGATCATCCTCCATAGCCCGCAGATTATTGGGACGGCCCTCGTAAGCACCTGGTGCACCAGGTCCGCTACGGGGATGATTGAAAGGTTGAGAAGGAGGGGCAGAAGAGAAACCATTAGGAAGGGTCTTGGCCGCAGAGGCGCCACTTGAACCGAACAGGAACTTCTTGAGGGCCTCAGTAGGGTCGTCTGATTCAAGGTGAGAAGTCCTTGGCTGAGAGGGCGAGGAGCCCAGCGTGGGAGGGTTTCGTGCAGAGTTTGAGCGAGCTGCCTTGATACGCTCTTGATAAGGTGTTGAGAAGGCCGGGCCCATGGGCTGACCGGGTGTTGCATTGAGATCGGCGCTGTCGATAGCGTTGTATCGGGCCTGGGTGCGAGCCGTTTGCGGAAGAGTTGCTGGCTTGGGGACGCTACCAGGTTCGAATGGAGATTGAGAAGAAGGCGAGTCGTGAGCAAGGCCAGAGGGTCGGAAGCTGGAAGAACTTCCACTACGCTGGCGTTCCTTCTCTTCACGATGAGCGCGGAACATGAAGTCGAGAGGAGATCCCTTGGCAGCAGAAGAGGGCTGTTGCAGAGGAGTGGGTGCACTAGAGCTGGGAGGAGAAGGCTCCTGGACAGCGTCTTCCAAGGTCCTGTTGGCACTGGGCGATTCCATAGACGACCGGGTGACGAAGCTGGGAAGTGGAAGGGCGGACGGAGCGGGAGAGGCGTGGAAGGTTGCTCCAGCGAAAGCAGCGCCAGCAGTCGGCTTCATGGATGATTGATTCGGAGGAGTACGGCGACCGGGACGGGCAGAGTCTGGAGAGTTGGGAGAGTTCTTGTTGTTCCGAGACTTGTTGTTGTTATGATTGTTGTTATTGCCGTGATGGTTGCTATTGTTGTTGTTCCGAGATCGCTGCTTAGAGTGGGTGTGATTCGATTGGGTAGCGGGAGAATCCGTGCCAGCACCTTTCTGAGGAGTTCGTGGACCGCGTTCATAGCGAGAAGGGTCGAGGTTGGCGACATCATTCTCCGAGGCATAGGCCTTGTGGGCGGCAGAGCGACCGTTCCCGCGACCCTGCCTACGGCGCGCGGGTGTGGTTGTTGGCTGAGATGGAGTCTCACTCATGTTGTTGGTGGCGACGTATGAGTCGTTAAAGGCGTCGGTCGGGGTGTGAGGGGGAAGAAGGGTGAGACGAAACCGAAACTGTCGAGGGCGGTTGCGACGGATTGCGACAGGCGCGAAGAAGAAAAAGGACGAATTAAGATCCGGGAGGATTATCTGAAAGATGTGATGAATAGGAAGCGGGTGTTACGATTGAATAGAAAGTAGTTATCCTGAAGAAAGAGTTGTCTAGTCTGATCATGGTGCGCGCAAGGCAAGTTGAGTCCAGGAATGAGTAATGAGGGGGGGAAACAAGACGGGAGGGCGAGTTAATAAGGAAGAGGCGATGACGCTCGCTGGGTGGTGGGAGGGAGGGAGAGGAAGAAACAGGACTGGACTGGACTGGTCTGCGGGACGGGAAACAAGGGACGTGAGTGGGCGCCTGAGGCGCTTCAGAGCCTGTGACAGGGCGAGGCGAAGCACGCACCTACCAACGCAGCGAAAACAGAGTCTGCCCAGGAGCCCAACAGGGTAGCGATTGGGTACACCACCTTAACAGAATCCGCACCTGACGCAAACAGCAAGAAAAACTCAGCGATGACTGGGTATCCCATGGAAGAAATTTGAGGTTGATCAGGCTCGAACTTTGAGATTAACTGTATTGATTTTCTAGAAGGTCCCCTCAACTAAAGAATATTCCTAATGATTATGCGTGAATGAAACTCAACTCTTTGTGGCGTCTTCCATAGAAGCAATCAACCTAACGCTTTATCAAAACACGATAAGCGACGGTTAATGCGTCCCGGGCCACGATCGGCCTGGCCGCCCGTCCAGAATGCTTAGGTCATCATCATCACCCCGCCATTGAAGCCTGTGTTTGGCTGCAAGGCTACAGTGCAGCATGAGTGCCCCTCTCTGTAAATGCGCTGTAATTACAGGGGACTCTGCGATGAGTTGGCGGCTGACACCCGGGCATGGAGCGGGCAGACAGCTGGAGCCTCCAGTCCCTTCGGCCACCAACGATACCGGATCGGATCTCTGCCTAGCTGCCTAGCTCTCCATCCCACTTCCAGCCTTCCGTTCATCTGAGCCGCATCATCACTTTGACCAAACATATAAGCAGCTGTGAGTCTCCCTTCCTTTTTGCACCATCAAGGTGCTCCTTTGTTAACCAGTCATCTCTGCCCGCACTTCTGTCAGATTCTTGCTTCTAACAACTGCAGGCAGGCCTTCACTGTGCAAAGCATATACCTTCAACTCGTACGTCCTCCACCTCGACCTCTCGACCGCAACCCCAACTCCGGGCACTCTTGTTCACGACGCTCGCCGCATTCTGTCGCGCACAAACCTCTCGTTCTGACCATCACCAGTGACCATCTGCGCTGCCGTATCCCGTCCGACGCAACCGCCCTGCATATACTTCCCACACCGACCTCAGACCCCTGCATTCACCATGGCTGATGTCGAGATGAGTGATGCGCCTGGCACCGTCGCCAAGAAGGCCGAGGGCTCCAGCAGCAAGGCTGTCGAGGGCAAGAAGAAGTTCGAGGTGAAGAAGGTATGATGCGAACCTATCACCTGTGCATGGCCTTGCTGTGCACCATGCTGACTGGAACCGTGTAGTGGAATGCCGTTGCTCTTTGGGCTTGGGACATTGTCGTTGACAACTGCGCCATTTGCCGAAACCACATCATGGATCTTTGTGAGATTTACCAGGCCCTCTTCATGAGATCATGGACATGTGCTGACAACGGATCACAGGCATCGAATGCCAGGCCAACCAGGCTTCTGCCACTAGCGAGGAGTGCACTGTGGCATGGGGTATTTGCAACGTAAGATAACTCCATGAGCTTACTACCAACTCGGGCTGACAATCATCTAGCATGCTTTCCATTTCCACTGCATTTCACGATGGCTAAAGGCCCGATCTGTCTGCCCATTGGACAACAGAGACTGGGAGTTCCAGAAGTACGGACGATGAAGAGAGAAAGCGACGCATTCGAGCATCATATTCAACGACGGCAAGGAAAAGACTTGGCCGGGAAAAAGAACTGCCAACAGAGTATGGACAAGCTTTGATAGCTTTAGACATGATGACACAACTGAGCCAAAGGCAGGCCACCCAATTTATTGATTTCCCTTGCTCGCAAGATCGTATGCATAACCTGCTGGCAACCACTTGACTGGGTGTTTCTTGTAGAATGGCCACGGGGGGACTGCGAGGAGGAAGGTCAAAGCAGTGCCGCCTAGTCCTATGTAGACGGCGAGCTTGATATCCTGGAGGACGTAACCGACAACGAAGGAGAGAATCTAGCGTGAGGTCAGTCAATCAGTTGGGCCAGACCAGGGAAACAGAGTAAACATACACCAGAAACGACGAGAAGAACCGTAGCAAGGAGCTCAGCAAGCTTCTGACCTTCAAAGTCCTGCAGGGGAGCTTCAGTTAGATCCAATGTTGGCCAGTATAGCAACAAGGGGGATATACAATTTGGCCGTCAACGACGTCTCGCAACTGGTCAAGAACTTGTTCCGCCATGGCTGTTATTCCGGACGTCTACGGCTCGTGATAGTTCCGATCGGGAGACGAGAATGTGATGGTCACGCTGTGGTGTCGACAGCTGGCCCTTTGTAGACGGGTTCGGTGACTATGCCGCTTGTAGGAGACTGGCGGAAAACAAGCTTTGGTCGGTGGGATAAAATGGTGGACGGTGGAAAGCGAGTCAGGCGATAGCGGCTGCAATGGATGATCCGCGACTGGTTGGGTCTGTCGTGCTGGCGACGTGATATGGATGGCTGCTTTGATGGTATGGAGGAATGGATCATCGAGGGACCACGCTGGCAGGGCTGGCCTAATTACAGTGCAGCAGCAACCCCCATTGAGACGATGGAGCTCCAGCGGCCGAGGCCGGTGCTAACAGCCTGGCCTTGACCCAGAAGGAGGTACGTACCTTCTCGTTCTGGTACTCCGTACGGCCTGACCAATGGCATATCTTATCAGACCGTCTCCGCTGCTTATCATCCTGTCAGGACCTTATCAGGATCCAACTGCCTGAGGCGTTCCTGATGTGGCGCATGACAGTGCTGCAAATCCCGAGTTGGCACGTCTGAGTGTGGCGCGCCCACTGCAAACCATGGCAGGATCCATGCGGGATCCATGCTCCATACCGCGCCCAGACATTCCCAGAATCGGGGAAGGAGCCGACACACCAAACGGAAGACGAAGAGTCAGGCCAAGCTCTCAACCTGCAGGACAAGTGCCCAATTTCGGGAAGTGGCGGCCTCCCCTTCTTCCTTCTCGACCAACCCGAGAGCTTCCTTTCGGCTTGTGATAGTCATTTGGCGCCATCGGCCACTCGGTCCCCCG